>JAUZSV010393601.1:0-11148 GCA_034780495.1 Parotocinclus cesarpintoi | reverse complement strand
GCAGACTCCACACAAAAAATACACAGGCCGCTCCACCCTGGGATTGAACCCGGGGCCTTCTTGCTGTGAGGCAGCGGTGCTACCCACCGAGCCACCGTGCTGCCCTGTTTGTGAAGAATGAATTATTCAGAAATGGTGTATAGGGGTGTGACCACACATTGTGAAACGATGCATCATGAGGCAAAAAAATGTTACGATGTGCATCCCCGAGTTGAATGATTTCTAGTTTATTACACCATATAATATTGTCATTATTCTTGAAGAATCCAGAGATTCGTTTTGTTTACATTTTTATACAAGAAAGTACACATTAATCAGAATTGTTACTCGTCATATATAAAAAGCCCCGTTTTCACAGGGTTATTTAATATATGGTGATGCTACAATAGAGCATTTTGTTTACAATGTCTTGCATCCATTTTTGTCATTTCTGTTAATTGCACGGGGCTGAAGTATTCCGTTTAGGATTTCTGGCCGTAAAATCCAAAATCAGGAGAATATTGAATGGAGAACTCTATCGTGAATCAAAGGGTTACACCCCAGTCATTGTATATACCTGCACATCTCTGAGCAGCTGGGGGAGGTGGAAGTGCCACTCTTTACAGAAGCTTGAAAGCTGCAGCAGGAAGCCCACGGTTTGATCAGCCTCATCCAAACATGCCAGAGACTGTACGGTACGAACCGCACTCAAACACTGAAACGCACACAGAGCCACGTTAAACATCTTCACTACATGTCTACACACTAACAGAATTTACGAGATTTAGCAGACACCCTTATGACGACTTACGAATGAAGTCTTACAATCCCAGCAATGGTGGGTTAAGGGCCTTGCTCAAGGGCCCAACTGTGGCAGCTTGGCAGAGGTGGGATTTGAACCCTGGACCTGCTGGTCCATAGGCCAATACCTTAACCGCTAGGCTACCACAGTGCCATAAATTGATGATAATATTTAAGTTAGTAATAAAATAAGCACATCATCTCTTAGTGACTAAATAGCGTTAAAGTTAGGTAATGTAATATATATACTGTCTTAAGCAGATGGCTTTAATCCCATTTAGTTGAAAACAAGTGAAAGTTGAAGACACCACATCTGCAAGAAGCTTAAATACGGCATTTCTGCTCCAGAAAACCCAAACAAATCAATAATGTGACCTTTTTAATAAACACAGCAGCTCCTGTGACTCAATGCTGAGTTTTCGTTTCTGGAATCCTGGGCTTCTTGTAAAATAAAGAAATGTCACACTGGGGAGCAGAAGTATGGGACTGTGTTGGTGGCACAGCAGTTGAAATCCTGGAAAATGAACCAGAAGGTTCAGGGTTTGAGTCCCAGCACTGCCAAGATGCCAAGGTGTCTCCAAGTGATTGGATTCTAGCTTTGTCCTGTAACACTGTATCAGGTGTAAATTTCTCTGCATAAAGGCATTAAATGCTGCAA
Source organism: Parotocinclus cesarpintoi (assembly GCA_034780495.1). Taxonomy (NCBI): domain Eukaryota; kingdom Metazoa; phylum Chordata; class Actinopteri; order Siluriformes; family Loricariidae; genus Parotocinclus; species Parotocinclus cesarpintoi. The sequence continues at coordinate 9,710 of JAUZSV010393601.1, read as the reverse complement.
ACGTAAACACGGAAAAACATGGTTACACCAATTTCTACCTGTTTGGGAGAAACAGCGCGCCAATTTACTCGCCTATGCTGCCATGAAATGGCACGATGGCACTGGTTTAGTTGCTTAGTTGACCTTGCATATTTTTTCAATTATTTTTAAAAGCTGTGCAAGTTTGTGAAAATGTCAAACACCAGTTTGTTTCCTGCACAGGTCAGGTAACCTGTTTTCACTCAGGAAATCTACAAATATGCCATGTGATAAGGGGTACTTCCATTTCTGTGCACTTAAGTGTGAGGTAATAATTACACGTGACGGGACGATTCTGTGCCAGTGTCGATTTTAATGTGAAAAAAGCAGCCTTCTAAATTTCTCCTCTCTTAGTTAGTCCCAAATACTAAAACTAAAGTGGGAAGATGGGATGTGTTACACGTAAATATGGACCAGTTCCTGCAATTTCAACAAATATTTTTCCTAACTAAGCTTATATAAATATACAATGTATGAAAAATGTAGAATATGATGAATTGGGTCTTTATTTGTAGCTTTTGTGTGGATAGCTTTACTTTTTTGGGTGCCTTTCCCATACTGGAAATATAAAAACTGGAAATTTTGTGGATTTGGTTTATTTCTGTACCCCAACTTGGGGTTGTTTTGCCTTAAAGGTGCATTTTCTATTGTCCTGAGATCTGGTGACTGTACAGGCCATTAGAAACCAGTTTAAAATGATTTGAGCTTTTGAGACGATGGTACACTGTACTCATAAAGGGGTGCACATGGTCAGCAACAATACTCAGGTAAGGCAGTGGCTACTGTTACCTTTCTATCCGCTCGGACCAGTCTGACCATTCGTCTCTGATATTTTCTCTTTTTCAGACCATTCTCTCTAAACCCTAGAGAAAATCCCAGTAGATCAGCAGTCTCTAAAAAGCCATGTTCAAAGTCATTTCAATCCCCGTTCTTCCCCACTCTGGTGCTCGGTTTGAACATCAGCATGCCACATATATTCTGAATATGTCAGTACTGGATTTGTGGTGCATTTCTTCACCCCCGTCATCCCCCGTTTAGCGATTTAATCATTCATGACTGGCGCTAACAGGTTTCCCAGTGGAGATTCGGCCCTCGATCCTGCCAATCCCCAATTGAACGTTCGGTTCAAGAACTACGATGAACTTGTGATTCCCCCAGCATTCCTCTGCCCTTCAGGGAAGGAACGTCCGCTCCATTTGTGGTTTTCCCGAGGTGTATTTTAGGAGCCTGCAAGACCTTGCATGTTCCCCCGAGTTCAAAGTGGGAACAGAATGGGACCTGTGTGCGAGCGCGGCCCGGACTGTGTTTACGCAGCTGGCACGGTTTAACGTAACGGCCAGTCTGCGGGCACAGAAAAACTCCGGTGTCCTGAACGGGGTCTAAGAGACTGCGCACCGCGCCGTAACAAGTCTCGGCCTCATTCACCCTCACACAGGCTGCACAAATTCCCACTCCTGCATAAATAATGAACCGGTTCTTGGCTGCAGCCCACAGGCAATTCCTGTGGTTTTAGGACCTATAACAGAAGAAAATGGAGAAACGTTGAAATGACAACGAAACACTGCCAGACTCGACTGCAAAACATTTCAGGCTCATGGCTTCCCAGTTCCACCTCGTTCAGAGTCGTCGCTGGCTGGCCCATCTGCTGGGAATTAAATCAGGAGATGCTGAGCAGGACCGGGATGACTCCGTATGACATGTGACCTCGCTTTAAACTGTCATGTCAGCTTACGGTCCTGGTGTTGTGATCGCTTGGACCCGGCCGAACAGCCTTCCTAACTGTGAATCCTTAAACGTTTGTCCTCTCTGAGTGGACTATCGGCGGGCCAGCGTTACGGCGTGTGCGCTCACAGAACAAGATCTGCATCATTTCAAGTGTTAACAGCTAATAAATCGCACGTCTCCTGTGTGTCTTACCAACACAATTAAGTCCATATGCTTGCAGAAATCAGTTCAGGTACTGTAATTCATCTTGTACTGACAGGATCGTCTTTAACTTTATTACTCAAGCGTCAGGAGCAGATACGCACAGGTATGTACCGATACACCCTGACAGCTGTCCACCAAACAGGTCTGTGTGATCTCAAACGTAGGTTTAAGTGACTTTTATGACTCCAAAGGTCTCTAAAAGTCTCCCAGGATGGCTAATGCTGATTCGATGAATTAGTTATAACTAACATAAACTATTAACCAACCCCCCCCCCAAGCCCCCCAACCCCTCGCCCAGCCTGCGCCTAGACAGATCAAAAGAATAAAGTGATTAAAAAAAGTAAAACTGGCAAAGATGTACCTTTTTACTTTTTGTTTTTAATGAAGTAACAGCTTTTAAGTTAAAAAATATCATTTTCTACATCGATTTTTTCCAGTCAGTGTGTTCATTTTGTTTTAGTAAACTATTAAATAGTCAATTATGTTTTGACAAACTGGCCCTGTGATGTCCAGCATGCCCGTTAGGGGTTACGGACCCCTGGCTGGGAACCATGGATATGGAGAAACCATCCATCCAGGCAGAGTAACGAAGAAAAAGGAGTTTAATGATTGAACTGTGCAATATTGCGGTGACATTTTGAATCTTTTAATTGTCTCAACAATTTAACTCCACCATTGCCAGGTTGGCGCATTATTTTAAAAAACGTGGGGGAGGCAAGACGTCCCGTAGCAATGTTTGATAAACCAAGTGCTCACAGCATCTTTACTACATCCATTGTTTTACCTTCCACTACTACTATTTCTACTTTACTACTACTAACTTTTCATTTTTAATAATCATCTATATTAGCAGGAGGGCCCAGAGTTTTGTTAATAAGCGTACATTTCATCATTAATTACATTACACACTGTGTCGCACCAACACAAATCCAATTAGGAGACCTGATTTAAAAAGTGACTGACTGTTCGACTTTTTTTCCCAGCAAGGAAACCCCCACCGAAATATTCATTCCTCCAACTATGTGCGATACGTACGATTCCTTTCCTTTGGTTTGACTCGGTGCCTGGTCATCGCTGCGCTGATTGGCTTCGAATGGACCCGCGTGTGAGCAGGAAACGCAGCCAGACTCGCTTCCTGAGCTCAACCGAGAGGAAGGCCTGTGATAGGCAAGGGGGAGTGGGTTAAAAATAACCAGCTATATAAGCTCCATCTCTCATTCCGGCTCAAACTCTCACTCACTCTCGCTGCCAGGACTCTTGCTTTCCTCCTCATCCGTGAGTCTGGATGCAGCCTGAGAGCGAGTGACCGCACGGCCTCGGTGGCCCAACGGGAAAAAAGAGCAGGTGTTTCCCGGGGGATTGAGTTAGGGCACGAAATGACCTTAGGCCAGCGAAGGCGAAGCCTGGAAAGGCCTCTCCAAATAAACTTGACGTGCTGAAAGCAGAACTTCACACCAGCTATAAAATATCAGCAGTCGGGGAAGAGAAATTGCGTCTTTAAGCAAACACGAGGTCTTCGCTCATCGTAAATGTTACACGACAGAAAGTATCGGGTTGACTCGAACCCATCCTTTTCGTGGAAAGGTGGCCAAACTTGCGAACGTCCAGTGGACGTTTAACTTTGTCTGTTGTTCTGGAGAAACATCTGTGTGAAACATCTTTTCAGGAAAAGATCAAACCACTTCAGGGGAAATGGATGGGAGTTCCAAAAATCGCTGCTCGTCTAACGTAACATTTAAGGAGTACATATTTTCCGGGCCTTTCAGATTATCCGCCCGTGTTTTTGAAAGGCCTTGCTAATAAGAAGTGCAGTTCGCTCCCTAAAGACGCAAGCCTTGTGCATACGACCGCGTGTTGGGCCGCTCCTTCGTATGCAGTGCGTGAGAGACGGCCTTTTCTAAACACACACAAAAACCTAGCTATAGATCTTTTCAATAGAAGCAGTAATTCCTTCATGGTCATGGCATCTTGCCCAGGATCTGTGTAACTTGCTTTCTGTCCAATCTAGACAATGCCAATAGGCATTCAGTACATTATCCTATGTTTGGTGACTAATGTAATGAATAACAGATGGTCTTTAAGTACACATCAGGGCTCTTCTACCTCATTTCTGAGGAAGCGCTCTGAATCCAAAGGTCTCATTAACGCTGGAACCGAATCAGACGTCCTCAGAACTTTATGCATGAAATGCTCAAAGTTTTCAGTTCAGCTTTAAAAAAGGAGATGGTAAAACACTCCCTAAGGTAATGAGGATGGATCTTATGGAGTTTAGATGCTGATCTAGGAAACAAGAAACATTCCAGGAGGAAAAGCCCGGGAACAGGAACGGAACTTGGATGAAACTTTTGTACGTTCTTAAAACAAGAGCCCAGATTGGCAGGCAGTTATTTTGTTTTGGCTTCAGCTTCAAATTCAGTTGATTTACATTTTTAAAAACTGTAGCCAAACGGCTTTAGATAAGGTCCGAGGCACCAGAGATGACACCGGAAAGGGAAAACTCTGTAGCACCTTAAGAGCAGTGTTTTTCTGCAAGTTCCATGTTGTACATGAGAATATTGTCAGAACTCAGGATTGAACCCCATCTTCTTGTTAGGGTTCCTACTTTTCGTCCCGGAGCGTTCGGACGGGATTCGGTTTATATCCCGTATCCAAATTACGACCTGATTCCGAACAGTTGCTTCTCCTGCTATTTAGGTTTGGGTTTTAGAGCTGTTTTGTGCCAGGTCGTCTCCATTCGGTACGTACACCCGACCACCGGCATGCTCACGCCCTTACACACACCTTTAGGGATAGTGGTAAAGTCCCGGGGGCTTTTAGTGCCGATGGACGCGTACGGGGGGACCCCCGAGGTATTTAGTGTTTTAGGGGCACTTTGAGGGTCTCCCGTCCCGTACTCGTGCGTTCACGCTCCTCCGTCGTCTGCACTTAATAAGCCTCACTCCAGCCGCGGAATTATACGCGCCCCGGCATGGCTTTCTCGCGCTACATGCGGGTCCGAGCTCACCTTCACCCTCTGGGGTTCGGACTACCTTCGTCCTCGCCACTTGGGAGACGTCCCAAATCGTGCTCTCTGCACGCCTGCCCCGTTGGCGCTTCGGCGCCCTCTCGCGATCAGTTTGCGTGTAGCTCCCAGTCGGGACGCAACACAGCGGCGCCATTTCATCCTTTTGATTTTTTTGTGTTCAGGAGCGTTTTGCTCCGCTCTTAATCCCCTTTTAGTCCTTCTGTATTATTTCCATATTATTATTATACGTCATGGGATTATCCCGCATCCTTGGGTCCTACCAAAAACCACCACATCTGGTAAGGTCTGTTCCATTTTTATTAAATGTGTAAAAACGGATCAGTGCTCGCCTGCAGAATTGCCGCGTCATGCCTCCCGTCCTAAAAATGAAATGACCTGCATTTTTTAAGTTCTTCGCAAGTCAAGAAAATCATTACGACCCAATTAAGAACCTGTTAAATAGCTGCAAACAATGAACAGTATGTGAAGAACAGAGCTGTACCAGAGCACGATGATTCATTAGACTTATATACAGAACATCCAAAAGTCTGTGAGCAGCTTGTTTGTTTACATTCCTCCCTATCTGAGTGTGGAATAGCTCTGGATCTGAGTGGAGCTTAGTTAAACAAAACCCTTAACCTTCTACTACTCAGATATAGTGTTTCTTATATAGTGTAAGTTTCTCTGAATAAAGGCAAACGCTGTAAATGTACAGTACTGTCCAAAAGTCTTAGGCCACCATGATTTGTTATTTAGTATTAGAAATACTATAATGACCATATATAACATAATGTGGACAGTTGGATCCAAAAACATTAACCTTGCACTTGTCACTCTGTAACCCTCTTCCCCGGGGATCTTTCACCGAGCTTTAGCATATCTTAGAAATTTCACCCAGTTCCCCTTCAGAAAAAAGTGCTTTCTTGGCTGCTGCTCTTCCAAAAAGACCGTTCCTTATCAAACATCTTCATGCAGGGTCATCTTGATCCTGATCAAGCTCCCAGATGCTGCTCCTGCTTGAGTGCAAGTGGAGAACATACTAAATACTGTAGCCACTGTAGCCTATACAAGATGTTTTTCTGATTTATTTTTCAGTTCAGTTCTGTATTTTCCAAAGCAACAAATCTAATAGTGTCCTAAGACTTTTGCACAAGGGCGGCACCGCTGCCTCACAGCAAGAAGGTCCCAGGTTCAATCCCAGGGTGGGGCGGCCTGGGTCCTTTCAGTGTGGAGTCTTCCCCATGCCTGCGTGGGTGTACTCCGGGTACTCCGGTTTCCTCCCACAGTCCAAAGACATGTGTGTTAGGTTAATTATGTCTCCAAAGTAGCCCTTAGTGTGTGACTGTGTGTCCTGTGATGGATTGGTGCCCCGTCTAGGGTTGTTTCTGCCCTTGTGCCCAGAGTTGCCATGTGGGCCCACGGCCCTGTATGGATTAAGTGGAAGATAATGGATGGAGAGATATATATAATTGTTTGTGAACCCATCAGCGGCATCGTGGAGCGTTTATATCATGCTCCTACAGTCTACACAAAACTAAAAGATACAAGAGTGCTAAAAGAAGGATTATGCAACACGACAGGTGTAAATTTTATATCCCAGAGTCTTTACTTTGTTCCTGCAAGAGTCCAGGCGGTTTGGTAACAGTTAATACCCATAGAGTCCATTCAGGAGATTTATGAAAGGGAGCTATAAACACATGAAGCGCAGGTACGAGATAAGAGATTCTAATGAACTCGGTTCCTGGTGGCTCCAATGCTTCTGGGCTGAAAAAAACCCCTCAGCTTAATTGTTGAGCTTAACAGTGGTGTTAATTCCACGGTCGCTCAGCACTGTAGGTGTTAACTGAGCGCTGTAAGAAAGCAATTAAACGCTACAGGTGTTATTCTGCAGCTTAAGACCCAACACAATGCTGCAGGGAGCCCATAAACACCGAAATAACCCTGTGTGTGTGGGAAAGAGGTGGACGTGAGTAATATTTTGGCACCTGATAGCTCAAATGCTTTGCCTGATGATATGTGAGGTCCAAACCTGAGCAAATGAAGCAGGCTTCCAGTTTAAGGCTTTATTCGGCGTGCCGTAATTTGGCCCCGAATTCCTGTTTTCCAAGCTACGGTTATTTGAATACATTATCCACCCCATGAGCAACTGATACCGTACTTGCTTAATACAGTACGTGCTCGACCTGAGTTGCAACAGAATGAAAGCGTCAATATAACACCGCAGCAGCTGGGAATCCTGAAGCAGCCATTAAAAGGCCTTAAGACCCGAGACTGTGGAGGAACACGATCGGTACGGTCACCTGGAGTCACATTTTTTGATGTCCTAAGAGTTTGTTTAAAGGTTATAACTCGAGAGCACTCTTAATTTAGCACTATGAGTTCATAAAACACAAGACATTTGCAAGGAATATATTCACTTCCTCTCTAATGCCTATATATTGGTGTATCGCGAGTGGAGGGGGGGCACTGAGAGAACATGCCTATTTTGAAGGCATACAACCTTCTGATTAGCTGTCCAGAGCCTTAACCGCCGAACCACCACCACCGTCTGGAAACTCTAGGTTAAGGGTCTTGATCAGAGACCTGACAGAAGCAGCTTGGAGGAATGAATTAAACTCGTGGTCCATCAGTCATATAAGCCCTTTCTTCTCAGTATGCACTACGTACCCCCACCTTCTTCCAGACCTTTTTTGCACCTGAATGGGGACTCTGAGGGACAAGGGGTCAAGTTACTGTGGAGGTGTATCAGTCAGGATACTGAATTGTGGACCTGAAGGGCCGTGGGTTGACTCCCACCTACGCCAAATATGAGAAAGAGAGAGAGAGACAGAGAGAGAGAGAGAGAGAGAGAGAGAGACAGAGAGAGAGAGAGAGAGAGAGAGACAGAGAGAGAGAGAGAAAGAATTGAATAAAGACAGATTGGATCGTACTGGAGGCACTTGTTAGCGCAGCTGCATATTTTTTCCCTCTGCTTGATGAAGAGAGCACGGCTTGACTTTTGTTAGCGCCTCCTTTTTAGGCTTCGACAATCCTTTCATTAAAGATTTAAACAGTAACGCCGACGATCACAAGTCGCTAAAACACCACACTTGGCTGCATCCGTCTTTTAACGCAGCGGGTTCGATTCAAGGGCGACATATGTAGCTTAAATAAATGTGATTATTAAGTGACGCTCCACGGCGGTGCGCGCACACACACACACACACACACACACACACGTTCCGTTGTCATGTGTACGCATTCTCTAGTCTTCTCTCCGGTAGCTCTTCATTAAAGATTAAGACGGGGTGAACAATGACAGGGAAGCCAATTAGTGCTTAAAAAGCCCCAACACGTTGCCATGTCCTTCCAGCAGAACTCCCCGTTTGTGATTCCACACAGGGAGGGAGCATGTTGGCCCTGAGCAGCCCTAAACCTGACCGGTAATAAGAGGATATTTAAGACTGAGATAAACAGACCAGTTTAGTTACAGTACCAAAGATTTTAGGAGTCCGGGGGGCAGAACCAAAAGCAGCTGTGGTCACACAGGTAAGGTACTGGACTGTGGACCGGAAAGTCCAGGGTTCGAATCTCACGCCTAAAAGGTTTCAGATCTAGCCCCTGTGTAAATGGGCCAATCACAGGGCAGGGCGGGAACTCGACTCGATCAAGCCGAGCATCACAACGGGGACAAAAGCTGATTTAACGTGTCGGGTTTTCCGTGTGCACACAGCGCCCACTCTGGGGAGTACAGAGAACGGTCTGAGAAAGAGAAAATATCCGCTCAGGCGAAAGTGCCTTGTTGATTCTCGGACTGGTTCAGAAAGGACAGAGGACCTCAAATCTCTGAGGGGGAAACCAGTCTAACCTTGAAGCAGACGGGTTACAACACCAGGGGCACGCTAGGAACAGGCCGCAGTTCGCACGCGTTGAACGAAATGGAACAGAATCCGAACAGATTAAGAGAAAAACGTCTTTCCTGGTTGCTGACGAGTGTGGATTTGTCCCAATCTGGGACCAGCGTCGTGAAAGCCTGGACCAGGGGGTGTAACGGGGGTGGCTTTCTTGGCACATTTTGGGCCCCCTTAATACCAACGGAGCACGGTTTAAACCCCGCCGCCTACCCGGGTATTGTTGCTGACCGTGTGCACCCCTTTAAGAGCACCCCGTAGCGTCTTCTCAGCAGGAAAACGCTCGACGTCCCAAAGCTCCGATCATCTCACACCGGTTTACGAACACGAGCCGACACACGGCGTAAAAGGGATGCCTAGGCACGCTTTCGCCTGCCACGTCTCGACTCAACGGGCAACAAAATGGAGCTTCCTTTCCCAAAACAGCCTTTCGGTGACGGGCGCGTGGAAAATTAAGGGAAAAGTGCGTTTTGTCTCGCCATTACGTGGACGCCTGTTCATTACGTCCTCTTAACTGAGTTGGGAGGGGGGGTCTATGGGAAACGCGCCTTTTTAACGGCGTTAATGGAACGACCTTGTGAAGACCTCTGATCACCTGCTGAGCTCCAAACGAGATGCAGATGAGAAGCAACCTGCGCCGGGTTCTGCCGTGGCTCCATCACGAAGGAAATTATACAGCTGCTAACATTTGTCCGACTTAAAAAAGACACACTCAAGAGTATTAAAAGCCATAACGGAGCCAGCACGCACACTCACACACACACACACACACACACACACACACACCGAGAGACACAGAGAAGGAAGCGGACAATACAGGAATGAAAAAACAGTGCCGGAGTTGGCGAGTGCCGGCAGTAGCCGAGCGG
>JAUZSV010393495.1:0-11148 GCA_034780495.1 Parotocinclus cesarpintoi | reverse complement strand
TCCAGAGCGACTTACAACTTATACAATCTTTATACAACTCAAGCAATGGTGTGTTAAGGGTCTTGCTTAAGGACCCAACTGTGGTAGCTTGGCATAGGTGGGATTTGAACCCAGGACCATCAAGCTCATTCAGGCCCAGAGTCCAGTAACTTAACCGCTAGCCTATCGCAGACCATAGGTCTTTATGGTTTAGCACTGGAAATCCTTATTGGTTCACACAGTTGTCACTTCCTAATTATGTTGACACTTAAACAGACCTGTAAGGACTTTTTCAGTTCCTTGAACTTCTAACCAATGAGAGCACTAGCTCACTGGCTTTTATTATCTGCCTCACCTGGAACAGAAACTTAGCTTACATTGTCCATGTGCATTTGTATCCGTCTGCCACACCACGTCCCCTCATTAGCAGGTTGACTGTTCCATCCCAGACGCCAGCACCTCGTTACCTCCACGCTATATATAGCTGCCATTTTTAACTGCTGGCCGCCAGATCATCGTGTTTCTACATGTTTTGTTACCTCATGCTATTTGGATGAAGTTTGCCAGCATTACTGGACATTGGGTTTTTTGAGAATTTGGACTGTAGTTACTGTGTCCTACATCTTTAAGTTTCCAGAACCTGGATTTATCGGTAAAGACAATAGCATTTACTTCTTACTAGCAGTTCACAATTATTGTTCACAACACCTTTGCCAATGACGGTCACAATGGCTTGCTGCCAATGGCAGGGCACCTAATGGGTTCTGTACCAACAAATTTCCTTCTGCCAAGCACCTGAAAATGGTCTGGGCAGAAACAAGGACGGTGGACAATAAAACCGTGTATGCATGCCCTCATGGAACCCCTGCTCCCAACACATCCTAACAGCTAGGTCAGAGGTCTAGGTCAGGTGTTAATGGGCCGCAATTATTCAAAAGGCTGCATCCTGCCTCAATGCCAAATGTCCTCAGAGCAAACCTGATTAATTCGCAGCAATACGACTTTTTTTTTTTGTCAATTTTTTTGGACACCCCTTCTGATTACTGAGCTCCGCTATTTCAGCAACCCTCAATTGTAACACATTCATAATATAATGGTCATAAAGCATTTTGTGCCATTTTTGGAGTGTTCTAAGACATTTAGTCATACCATTATATACCATATACAGTGCACACAAAATTAGAGGATATTTCAAAAATAAAATATTCCCTAATTAAGCCCGGACTTTTTTAATTGCTTGTTCCTCAGATGTCCCTACTTAAGAATCTACTGAGGGGGAAGAAAAAAAAAATCTTTATTTTTCAGCACTTTTCAATTTCTCAAGGACTCTATGTGGAATCAATACAAGGAAGGAGGAAATAAATAAAAAAAATGTAAAAAATAAAATATATTCAACCTACAATTAAATTAAAGTGAATCTGAAGAAAAATTTAATTAATAGAAGAAAACCGTTGGCTCTCCACTGGAGGGCGGAAAAAGCTAAAATTATATATATATATATTTATTCAACCATTGGTGCTGCTGCGGCGGATTTGAGAAATCCTCCCCAAATTTTTTTTTTTATTCTTCCAATATGATCGTTGGTGGATCCGCGAAACAAGCAATAAAAAAAGTCTGGCCTAAATATCCCCCAATTTTTGTGAGCAGTATATATGGGTGGTCCAGAACCTAATCTGAAATTTACTAAGCAGAGGAAAATGGGAATCCTGTACAGGAAAACGAGGGATAACCCATGTCCTCCCCTTCTTCAGATCCATTCAGCTGTGCCTGTTTAATGCTTAACCCAGTCAGATGTGGATTAATAACAGTTCTCAGCTTTGATATCCATAAATCAAAAAAAGTAATGTTAATAAATATCATTGTTGTTCTCATTCGTTGAAACGGTGAGAAAATATTTTGGTTGATTACGATTTTATTCTGTTTTTGTCTCTTTTCTGGGGGTGGCAACCTATAAATTGCCATCCTGCCATCTCTGTAATCCATCCTGAAAGGAGCTTGACGACAAGCCCAGACATTCCAAGCAGCAAATGTTTGTGTGTGTGTGTGTGTGTGTGTGTGCCATGCTTTTATATCACTATGAGGACCAAATTTCCCCACAACGAAAAAAAGGTCTTCCTTTTTTATACAAAAAGTTTAAGGTTAATCAGCTATATTAAGCTGAATTTAACATTATGTCAGCAAAACGTGTTTACTGTGTGTTTGTGTGCATCATCCTCCTGTTAGCACTGCAATGGTATTTATTTAGACAGTTCTAGTGGTACCAAAGAGAAAGGTTCAAATGCAGGCCGGATGGCCGCACATGAACACAATGCCAATCCAAGATGGTGAAATTCATACTGGTTTGGAATTGGCCAAAAATATCCCTTTATGATACTAAATCCCCTCCTACATGATCACATTAACAGTCTACTAACAGTTTTGTGTGTAAACGTTCTACTGGGCTCCAGACAGTGATCGGCAGTAAACCGTCAACTACCAATTATACCCTTTAAATTTAATTAACTGGATTTGTTATTTGTCACTTATTTCTTCTGCTTCCTGCTATGCCATGATTGTTTGATTGATCTCTGCATTTCCTAAGCCTAAATACTTCACCCACTTTGCAAGCTAAATAATGTTTCTGCTCAGGTGATGTGAACAAACTGGTGGTAAAAATGCCACCAATAATGACGGAAACACATTTCACGACAAATGACAACAAATTGCACAAGGAGATATACAGCTTGTTCAGCTGCTCCATATACCGGGCTGAAACAGCAACATATTGACGTTTGGCTGAGTAATACGTATAAGTCATTGGTTCTGCTTTGCTTATCGATAATTCACTGCAACAGAACAGCTTCAAGGAAACTCTTCAATAAGGTTACAAAGTGTATTTCACACTGAAAATGGACATTTGCAGAAATATGACATATTCCCTTTTGTTTCATGCAGACTGTACACACAGTCACACACACACACCTACACATATAATTCAAGCTGACATTTACAGAACAAGTACAAGCATACGTTTCTATTTTAGATTATTTTTAGGGGACATCAAGAACATGTACTGACTATACATATGCTTCCTCCAGTATTTTGCTCTGGTGTCTCAAAATCACATGAATCCTGGAAAATGATTGATAATTTAGCATCTTAAGCAAATGCAATTTGCATTTATTATAATGTAAAACATTAACATCAACTACTACTGATATTAATTCTACTACCTTCACTACTAATAATATTACAAATAAAGATAAAATAATAATTGTAATATTTATAATACTACTACTACTACCACTACTACTACTAATAATAATAATAATAATAATAACACCACTAATAATTATCATAATACTAATAATCATTATCATCATCATCATTATCATCACAATACCACTAATAATAATAACAGCTATACCACTACTGATGAATAATTATAATAGTGATTATAATAATAATTATAAAAAATAATAATAATAATAGCAATAATATGAATTACAACAGCAACAATACTACTACAACAACAACTAATAATAATATTTACAATAATAACAATAAAAATAATCTCAACGTTACTATTATTACTGCTGCTCCTACTACTAACATTAATAACAACAATAATCACAACACTATTAGTACTACAAATAATAATGAGAATAATAATTATAAAATCCCTAGTACTAACAATAATAATAATAACAATTATTATAATGATCATACTACTACTACTACGACTACTACTACTACTACTACTAATAATAATAATAATAATAATAATAATAATAATAATTATGATAGTAATAATAATTAAAAAAAGAATATCAAGGTGCTGAGAGAAGGGAGGCTGGTCGGGGCAACATCCCCAGCAGTGCAACAGCGACCTCTGTAAGCCCTGAGATGGCCTGTCATCCCCATTACACCTGCTTATGCCTTCCTAATTTTTGATCAGAAAACCCTGGAAGTCCTAATCAAAAAAAGTGATTTAAATTATAAATCCTTTTTTTGTGTGTGTGTATGGGGGGGGTTTGGCCCAACACCTATCAAAGAATTCACTGTGAATGTATGTAGTCACTGCATCCTAAGGTTGAGTAGGGGTTGTTTTCACAATCACAGTGCTGACTGTTATGAACCTTCTTAGACAATCAACTGACCTAAACCCCATTAGGTCAGACTTTTTTAATTGCTTGTGCCTCGAATGTCCCTACTTAAGAATCTGCTGAGGAGGGAGGAATAAAATGTAAATAAATCTATTTTTCTATTTCTTGAGGACTGTGTGGAATCAATACAAGAAAGAAGGAAGAAATTTAAATATATATTTTTTTAAATAATGTAACCTACAATTAAATTAAAGTGAATCTGTAAAATAATTAAATGAACAAAAACTGTTGGCTCTCCCACGGAGGGCGGAAAAAGCCAAAAAAATATATATATATATTTTTTTTTTATTTCCACCATTATTGCTGCGGAGGATCCGAGAATTATTATTTTTTTGTATTTTTCAAATATGATTGTCGGCGGATCAGCAAAACAAGCAATAAAAAAAGTCTGGCCTTAAACATTTATATGAGGGCATATATTAGGAAATAAAAAAGCCAAGCACTGAGTCACAACACAGTATACTGTCAGGAACATAATACAATCATGCTGGATTAGCAGAAATCATCAGATCATCGGCCCGAGGTATATTGTCATTATGGCTAAAGGGGGAACATACCAAATCAAATTCAAATTTCATTTTCTATGGCTCCGAAATTAATTTGGATGACTGCAAGTGAATCATAAGCACTGCCTGCAGAAGCCCTCTCTAATTCTCTCTGCTGAAATCCCACTGCATTGGGTAGGTATTACACATTCAATTAGTCAATCTTAGGGTAATTAGAAATGCAGTGAATTGGTAACAAATCCACCCAGGTGTGGTGTGTACCTCGGGGTAGCTTTGTGTGTGGTTTAATGATGAAAATGAGTGTGTCGAGTCAAATTCCACTCGACATTAGGACTCAACAAGTGGCACAAATGTAATTCGAATCATACCACGAGACACATGACTGCCTGTCTGGGCATTAGTAGGCTGTGGAGGAAAAGATTTCTCTCCTGCAGCGGCTGTAACTCTGTGTTTAAATGAGAGCCTTTCTGGTTATGGCACGTCAGTGGTCACTCGAACCTCTTCCTGACATTGTTCTCTATAAGAACACGTCTGGGAGCAGCGATGGGAAAGGAGGGGACGCCGGATGCTGGAGTTTACACGCCCAGCTATATGAGTTTGTTCCTGAGAGAGGAAATGGGTAGGTGAGATTTGAGATTTTCCTTTTAAGTCATTCAGAAGTTTTGCACGGCTTTTGGGGAGTCAGACTTAAAACTGTAGCGTAAATGATCCTAAATATAATAGGATAAATGTATACAGAAAGTTTAACAAAACCTCCATCCATCTATCCATTATCTTCCACTTAATCCACACAGGGTTGCGGGCCAGCCGGCGCCCACTGGCAACTCTGGGGTGTCAATCCACCGTAGGGCACACACACACACACACACACACACACACACACAGTAAGTGCCACTTTTAGAGACACCAATTGCATGCCAATAACATGCATGTCTTTGGACTGTGGGAGGAAATCGGAGTACCGAGAGTAAATCTACTCAGACCCACCGAGGTCTTTTAGCATAACCTCTGGAGGAAACAAGCTTTTCAAAGACTGTTAACTGCTTTAAGTTTAACAATTTAGTTTTTACAATTTAAATAATTCATTTTGAATTGACGTTTCATTCGGCAAACAGGTTACCCATCGTGTGTTCAGTCTTTGGTTTCTTTCCTCATATGAACACTTCTGGGGTTCATATTCAAGCTTGCAAAAACAGTCTTTGTCCACTTAATTTAATTTAGTTTAATTTGAGGCCAACTATTCTGTACAGGGTTGAAATCTGGACTTTGACCAGGTCTAAACATGAACCTGAAGCACTGTGGCAGATTACCAGCAGCATTAAGTGCCTGTTGAAGTGACCATCTGTTTATGGCCTGGCTTTTATTTTATTTCCTCTAATAATTTATTATAATTTTTATGACTGTCACACTGCGTACAGTGTGGCTAGCGACTGCCAGAGGACTCACACCCCCCCACCCCCAAGTGACTATTTTGGCACTAGAAATTTAGTACACAAACCAGCACGTTTAGTGCAAGAATGTTTATTAGTAAATTAAAAAATACTGCTATAGAAACAAAAAAGTACATAAAATATACATAAGCAAAACCACCAGCACTCTTTTTCATCGCCGAACCTAACCAACGTCCTACGTAAGTATGAATAAACAAATGGATGCCTTCTTAGCAACCTTGCCCTAGAACTGAGAACTTAAATAAAAACTGAAATGTTTACTAAAAAGCATACATATATTTACATTAGGTTGGGATATCTTTATTGTAAAAACCAGTGGGCTGGTCAAACATGGCGGAGCTTCAGGAGACACTGGTAGATGTCATATAAATGTAAAAGCTGAACGTAGGTGATGTACAAAGCAATGTCAAGCCATCAGGAGTCTACAAACAGACAGGCCAAAACACTTTACCCACTTCCTTTTTCCTGCTGCGCATGCTTCTTTCTTTCAGACAGCAACGTTCGACAGCTTGAGCCACAGCACTGGTTTCTAAAGAGGTCGATTCCAGCTGGTTTATCTTCCATCCTGTATGCATGCAATCCAATTTTTTCCAGCAGGAACGCTGCGTTTGGTGCAAATGGGGCCATGGATGTGGCAGCAATTTGAGGAACAGAAGCAAATCAAAACACTTCAGACAAGCTCTGCGGGGAGGAAGCCTCACAATAAGCTCACGTGTGAGCAGCTCGCATAGGAGAGAACAGTGACGTTGGGTAAAGCCGTTCCTCACAGGTATTCAATTAACACAGAAACCATTTACGAAACATTAGCTCCTGCACTTCAGTCTCACATGCAGACCGATTTGATCTCATGAGCATCACTGGCTGGATGTGTTTTCAGCTAAATTTATGATATCCTCCAGGCTTGAGGCCATCCATCATGCTTAATGTGTGCAGAATCAGCAAATCTAAGCCACAAGGCATCAGTCTTCCAGGTAATCCATTGAGCAAAATTTGAACTATTCCCTTGAATAGCTTTCGCTTTCAGAGCTGAGGCGAATGCCAAATATTGAAGATTTTATTTTATTTTTTAAAGCCACCACTCATTAGGTATTCTGCTCAAGTGACATTCCACCCTTACGATTTAGAGAAAAATCTGACAACACAAGCTGGCCTGGAGCTAAGTTATTCTGCGCTGCATGATTATGCACGTCCAGCTCCTAAGATTCTCCTGATCCTTTGCGACTTTCTATTCACCTCACTCGCGTGACATCAAACCACTCTTAGCTAGACCTACTAACGGAATAAACACTTGAATAAAGAGGATTCTTGGGTCTTTGCCATCGCAGCTGCATACTGAATCCTCATTTTAGATGCCACAGGGTGGAGCATAATCATATTATTTAGTATTTAAGAAGACTGGAATACCAGGAATAAGAGATCAGGACATGAGACTCTGCCAATTTGAGTAAGAAATGCAAGTAGAAATGTCTGTATCTTCTCCAAACATTTAATAGCAGCCACAAATCGTATCTAAAAAACTTTCACTGGATGTTGGATTTAAGGCAATGCACTAATCTTGCGCATCAAGGCTTTGGTTACAGTTTTGTGTTAAACCAAATTAGACAAATCATTACTCTTTGGGACTCTCTAAAGACCTGACACAATACAGGTGCACTCCATTTTACGATGGGTCAGCTGAAAAATTTTTTGATGGAAATCCACTGATAAGTACAGGTAAGCATCGTTTATGGACCATCCAATCCATGTCTGTTTACTTTAATGACTGAGGTCTTAACAACTCAAACTAATTACAACAGGAAATTAAAATCTGCATTTTGATTCTGGATGTTGTGGCCATAAACAGCTGGTCAAATTAAATAAACCAAAAAGGTATATGTATCTGTATGTAAGCCAGCATGGCATTTGTAATGTTAAGTGTTTTTACTATTATAAATATTATTTGTGGGCAGTACGGTGGTTTGGTGGGTAGCACTGCTGCCTCACAGTAAGAAGGTCCCGGGTTCAATCCCAGGGTGGAGCGGCCTGAGTCCTTTCGGTATGGAGTCTGCATGTCCTCCCCGTGTCAATGTGGGTTTACTCCAGGTACCCCGGTATCCTCCCACAGTCCAAACACATGCGTGTTAGGTTAATTGGTGTCTCTAAAGTGGCCCTTAGTGTGTGACTGTGTGTGTGCGCTACGATGGATTGGCACCCCATTTAGGGTTGTTCCAGCCCTTGCACCCAGGGTTGCCGGGTGGGCACCGGCTGGCCCGCGAAAGATAATGAATGAATGTATGAATATTATCTGTCATACTCTGAAGTTTTGTTTCTATTTTTACAACGGTATTTATTTTCTTGATTATTTATACTTCATTAACTACATGCACAAGTACGAACTGTCTGTGTTGTGAACAAACATATTTAGGACATGGACACAAGCCGAGGCGTGAAATGGAAACATTTGTACTCTGCTCATACTACAAGCGCCACTCTGGTTTCACCTGCATACACCTAAAAGCACAGTTTATTTGATTTCTGTGGCTTCCCGACTAGTAGTGCTGCACTGGATTTCTGGTTTCGTGTCCATAGATCACTGTTTTAAGTTTTTTTTTAAGCTTAGGTTTAAGCAAATAAAAATATAAAACAATAAATGACACTTAAAAGTAACAGCATTTAACATTTTATAAAAACTTGTATTCACAATTGGAATTGACAAGCAGCATCAAAATCAGAATTGGAATCAATAAAATGCAAACGATACAGAACGCTAATTCCTCTTCACTTCAGCTGACCATGAACAAAACAGCCTCTTCTCCAAACCTGGCAATTCTACCCAACTGTATCATTCCCCAGACATCACTCGATCCACTGAATCCAGATGGTGAGGCGAAAGTCTTTGCCACAAAGAATGGTTCCAGTGCTACAGAGAGCAACTCCAAACAACATTTGGCATGGTGTATGATCATTTAGGCTTGTGTCCATGCCATGAGACATGGAAGCCCAGTCCATAATCTCCCACTGACCAGTTTTTGTGCTTCGAGAAGCAGTGCCTGAACTGTCATAGCATGTCAAAAACTAAAAACAGAAAGCTGTACAGACTGGAAAGTACATGGTGATTACATGGTTACATAATGCCAGCGAGTGGTATTCAGCCAGTCCAAATACTAAATGATATGCAAAATCCCTTAAAGCCAAGAATATCTGAAATAAGTAGAATATCTTTGGCAAACATTTGAAAACCTCGAGCCTCAAATTGATTGAGCTGAGTGGATCCTTATCATTTATCCGTATAAACTGTGCTGATAACATTTGAACAGAGCCCCCTCTGTCGCACACACCTCACACCTCACTGGCGGTTCATATATCAGACCATCCAAATGAATGTGCGCTCCAAGGCTGAGAACCACCTCTCATCATAGCACAGTTATTTCAGCCACTGCTGCCAGTTATAAATAATGCACAGGCTGAAAGCATTACTGCTTCGAGCTGATAGATGCTGGAAATCTGGTACAGGTCACTTAGACCTTAGCAATCCAGGCGTCATCGTATCGATAAAATACACTTCACACTCAGCGCTGAGCTCTGGGCAATAAATCAAAGTAAAGCACATCTACCTGCAATGCACTTGAATCTCAAGACAACAACTTAAAGGTGCCGTGTCTTCTTTTCTACTGAGGGAGGCTCTCTTATAATAGTTAATGTGAAAAATGCTATTACCAGGAACTTTATTAGGTATACCTATTGAACTGCGCAATAAATGGAATATCTAACTGCCAGAAACGTAGGCATGTCGACCTGCTGCTGTTTAATCGGAGCATCAGATGGCAAAAGGTGATATCAGTGACTCTGAATGTGGCATGGCTGAAGGAGCTAGATGGACTGGCCTGAGTATTTAAGAAACTGCTTATCTACTTGAATTTGCGCACACAGCCATCACTAAGGTTGACAAAGAATGGTGAGAAAAAAAATAAAATAAAAAAAATAAATATATATATATATATAAAAGATGCAGTCCTCTGGGTCAAAATGCTTTGTTGATGCCAAAGGTCATAGGAAAATGACCAGACTGATTCAAGCTGATCCAAGAAAATCAGCCACTCATTACAACACAGTTGTGTAGATGAACATACGAGATCACACAATACATCAAATCATCCAGCAGACGGGCAAGGAAGTGCCATTCCTGTCAGCTAAAAACAGGCAACTGAGGCTAAAATTCACACAGGTTCACCAAAATTGGGCAACAGAAGACTGGAAAAATGTTGCCTGCTCTGATTAATCTCGATTTGTGCTGCAATTTTGGTGAAAGGGTCTGAATATAGTGGAAACAACATGAAAGCACAGATCCATCCAGCCTTGCATCAATGGTTCATGACGCTTATGGTGGTTTAATGGTAAGAGGGATATTTTCTTGGCACACACTCTTACCAACTGACTCTTACCTGTGGGACTGTGGTGGCCTAGCGGTTAAGGTACTGGACTAGAAAGTCCTGGGTTCATCCTGAATCCAGGAATCATCCTGAAGCCATATTTACACAAACTCCTGTTTCCTACAACTGGCTTTTTTCCACCAAGCCACCTTCTAACCAGGAGCTAACCTTCTGCAATAGTTAATATTAAATGCACGTAAAAGTTTAGACAGTGCTTTATTGCAGCCAGACCAGAGCCAGGACATGAAAGTATCTCAGACCCCTAATGACGTAATTTTAAGATTTTGTTCATCAGTTCACCGGCGTATCCTAAACTAACAATAATAGGCATGAAATGGTCAGGTATATACTGAGTCCTTGAGTGTTCTTCACTTCAGAAAGCTATTAGTTCAGATGTGATGGAGAATTTAACAGATGATTGGTCACAGAAAGCACACTGATGCTTACAGAGGTCCTGCTCAGAGCAACTGAATATGTCATAATAATCACTCTGCTCACCCAACCTTGCAACCGATAAGTAAATGCGTCAGAGATGCCACTAAAAAAAAGAGCGATTGATGAGCGACTGAAAGAAATGTTACTTAGACATTATTACGAACAACATGGAAGATCAGGCTGATGAAACACAGACACAATGAGTGAAAGGAAAACAGTTATA
>JAUZSV010393385.1:0-11154 GCA_034780495.1 Parotocinclus cesarpintoi | reverse complement strand
GGTATTTATTTATTTAGTCCATGCTTGGTGCAAGTCTATTAAATTCTCCTATAAAGTTGGCAAACCATTCATTTATGGGGCAGAGGTAGGAACCTATTTATATTTTACTGAGTCATTGAGTTTTTCAGTATCACACATTTGGTTGCCACTTTTTTTCATGGAGATACTTACATGCTTCATATTGTCAGTGGTGGAAGAAAAATACATATAATGTACTTGGTTAGTGAAGCCCAGTGTAAAATATTACTCCAGTAAAAGTAGAAGTCTTCCCTTAGTTCTAAAATATTGACTTCCCTTGAATTATTTGCCTTCAAATGTGCTTAAGTATCAAAATCAGCATTACCATGAATTATGATGCAAGTCGCTCTGGATAAGGGCGTCTGCTAAATACTGTAAATGTAAATGATGGTATGGTATGTTATCATTTTCATAAGACTCGGTTAATCAACTAAGTTTAGGTGAACAGACTTGTGTCACTCTTGGTACAACAGTCTTTCAACAGCATGTTAAGTAGTCCAACAGGTCCAATCATGCGGCAGCAGTGCACTGGATAAAGTCTTGCCGATATGGGCCAGCAACTTCAGGTGATGTTCACAGCAACCACCAGAATGTGAATAACGCCATCTCAGTGAATTTGACAGTGGGATGGTTGCTGCC
The DNA here is from genome assembly GCA_034780495.1 of Parotocinclus cesarpintoi. Taxonomy (NCBI): domain Eukaryota; kingdom Metazoa; phylum Chordata; class Actinopteri; order Siluriformes; family Loricariidae; genus Parotocinclus; species Parotocinclus cesarpintoi. Next base: position 10,497 of record JAUZSV010393385.1, on the reverse strand, counting down.
AGATGGGCTGGTTTGATATTTCTGCAACTCCTGATCTACTGGGATTTTTACACACCGAATGGTGCAGTGAAGAAACACAACCATCGACTGGTAGTTATGCAGTCAGGATGAATTCTTGATGATAGTGCAACTGAAAATTGCCAGAGAGAATCTCTGCTGTATAATACTTCACATTTTGGGCTGCACCACATTGGGTTCCACTTCTGTCAGCCAAGAAAATCTGTAGGAATTGTGTGATGCAGTCATGTCAACATGGGCGACTCTCAAAGGAACTTTTCCTGCATCTTGTGGCATCTATACCATGAACAATTGTGGACAATTTGAGAGCAAAGTTTTCGACCACTTCTGAACTCCTTGAATTCGGTTCTCCACACATTTGGACTAGAAAAATATTCTCAGCTCTCGTCATTTGCTTGGTACTTTGTGCACTTGCTTAAACAAGTCATGCCTTGTGACTTATTTCAGTCGAAACTCGTTTTTTCTACCATGGTAAATTGTTAATGTTGATCAGACAATCTCTATACAAATATTTATTATTATTATTAAAATTTAAGAGTGCAATTTTGTTATTCAAAAAGTTTGTATTAAACAAATGGCCCTTTGCATTTCTCTGTACTTTTAAAGTAGCTCACCAAAGATTGGTGACCGCTGCCTAAACAGTTTTTTTGGGGGGTCTGGAACATTATTATTTATTTATTGGGGAAAATGTACTTACTTGTTGTTTCAGACAACCTGATAATTTTTTGTTAGGATTGGACTTACAATTATATTATATTAATTTACAATATTCTGATATATCATGGAGTTCATGATGTACTATACCCTCAAGGCTCTTGGGACATTTGAAAGCAAAATGGCTTCACATCAAAGATTGCACAAACCGAATGTAGCTTGAACATGTGCATCACTATGCTAAAAAATGCCTTAATTTTTGTTGCGTATCAAATTGTGTAACTATATATTTGATTGAAAATGTTTCATTATTCTGTATGTATTTGTGCATGCAAACGGTAGACTGCGCTGCCTCCCGCCGTCACTCCTCTGTTTCCCGTGCATGGCAGTGTGTGTTAAGCTGGCAGGATTCAAACCTGCCCAACATTGTGACGAGGAAGAGCGTATTCCCTATTGTCCTGAATGGAGCATGAAAGCCATGACTGAGATGATCGACCTACTGCACGGCAAACTACGTGCCGTGGTGACAGTAAGCCTCCACCAATCATAACATGCACTCGATATTATAATGCCTTTAGATTTTAAGGAGGGTTTTATGCCACATATTACATTAGTATGATACAATCTATTGACTGAACATTCTCAGTAGAGTTAAACGGTTTACATTTAAATCTATGCCAAATTTATCGAGTATGAATACCATAAAGAAGCACTTTGCAGTTCTACAGTTACAGACTGTAACCCTTCTGTTTCTTTACATACTTTGTTTGTCCCCTCGGTGGGTAGCTCCACCGGCTTACAACAAGAAGGTCCTGGGTTCAATCCCAGGGTGGAGCGGCGCTAAGAAAACCAAATAAGCAAACTCTAATTGCCTGGACCACCACAGATAGTCCTATTTGGGTGGTAGCTCATTCTCTTAGCGTTCACACACAGTGCACTCTTAGACCACGGTGCCCCACCTTGTTGTTGTATTTTTTATTAGTCATCCTCCAATCCCTCATTTCTCATGGGCTGCTGCTGGCTAGACATTTTTGGTTGATTGACTGTTATAAATACTCCAGCAACATTTCGGTGTGATCCACCACCCAAATATTACCTGATCTGCAGTGGGACTGGCAATTGTATAACAGAGTAAAATGGCCTGCATATTGAGAGTATTATATGGACTATAGTCTTTAACTGTACAACTATGGATTGCTTCTATAAGTAGAACTGGTGAAATGCCCAAGGAGTATGGAAACGAGAAGGTGCACTGAAAGTGAGCACGTTTTGATTCTGCAGCATTTCAAGTTGATTTTCTAGCACCAACTCCACTAACCTCTCACATAAGTGACATTTAACCACGCAAAATAACCCACAGGTCCACTTTACAAGTTAAAGTGTTCGTGGCAGCCTATACCAGCCACATTAATTTATTTAAGTCAAACAGAACTTATGTACTGTTTAATTTACCTGAAAACAAACCTATGTTCTATCAAGACCTGTTTCAGTGTCAGCATGACTAAGGATGAGTCTGTGTCGTTTCAGGCCACAGAGCCAAAGCTAACTGTGGTGCTGTACAAGGTAGATGGAACTTTGGTGTATTCACCTATTGTGGAGAAAGGTCTTGCTGAGTATGAGTGATGAAGCAAAATAAGTAAGTATACTATTTGAGATTAGGAATGTATGCAAGAACTTTCCTGATAACATCAGTGGTTTGTTTCCTGTATAGGTGACACTGCTGCACAGCCACCAGGTATCTTTAGGAAGAAGACTTTTGTTTGTGCTGAATGTGTTATGTTGATGTTAATGACTGGATATTTTTGTGATTTACAGAGTAAGTATTGCTTTTGTTAATGCTGCCATTGTTCAGGCTGTGCTACTGCGTGTCTGTATGATGGGTACAGAACCAGTCAATTCCCTCTTTTTGGATTTGGGATTGGGAAGCTTTAATTTATGACAAGTTAGAAAACATTTATTTTACAAAAATGTACACGGCAAATAAATACTTGACATTGAACGATAAAACACAGCACCCATTTTCTTCCAAAAGTGCACTATTTTGTCTACAAACCAAATATCCTTTACTTCCAAAAGGTCTCATGTCATGTCTTGGTATCCATGATAACATGTCCGTGGGGATCTTTTAGCCGCACACGGCCAGTGGGATAACGGGTCTCCTGTCGGCCGTCTGTGTACACAGTTTTAACTGTTCCATCAGGGTATTCTCTTCTCTTAAATCCTGCAGTATTGAGCTCACGCTGACCAGTGTTGAACTGTATCTGCTTACTGCCGTCGCTAAATAACAAATATGCGGTTAGGCTCTCAAAGAAACATATTCAGGACTAATGTACACACACACACACGATGAATCAAAAGTCACAGGACACCTTTATGTCAGAAACAAAAAGGAAAAGGGGGCCCAATCTTTTAGTCCAGAACATGGCCACCATCTTGGATCAAGGGTGATCATGTGGCATAAAGACAAGAATTATTTCAGTAATCGATTGCAGCACTCAGATGTGCAATATCTCGTGTGGTTCAAAAGTTATCAACACAAATTTCCAAACTTTTGTTTTATGGAACAGGTAACCGAAGATGGAATTGATCATTCTGATGGCCGAAAGATCACCAATTTCACACAGAACTATTGCATCCCTCATAGCCAAAGTCCGAGAAACCGGAACTGTAGATGGCAAACTATGTAGTTGGTACTGACAAAGAAACCTTGTCGGTCGTGAAAAGTCCAAGACGCAGCACACGTCATGTGGCTTTTGACTCATCCTGTGTGTACATGTGCATTTCTCGACAATAATAACAAGACCATCATAAGGACAAAATAACCATGTTTTCTTTAAATCTTGATTAATCTTCTTTTAAAACATTGTCCACACTATACGTACGGGTTTTGCTGGATTATGGTGCCATCTGCGAGCACGCTCTCTTCTCTTCCATCAGGGTACAGATTCTTCACAGTCTGATCAGGAAATGTGATTTCCTTACGCCCATCTACATAGTGTTTCTCTAAAACACAGAACCAACAAAAGCTTTAGAAACATCTTTCTGTACCAAAATATTGACTTATTTTTTTTGTTGCTGGCTGGACGTGCTACCTATTTGGTTGTTGGGAAACTGGAGCACTTCCATACCATCAGGATAAGTGGTATGTGTTGTCTGAGCCTCTGCATAGTAATAGATCTGCAATACAGAAAGAAAGCACTGAATATCAGGGACCATAGTGAAAAATATAAAATATTGTTGATCTGTAAATGCACTCATACATAGGACCTTAATTTAACAGCGTTCCCTAGAAACTTTAGGTATATGTTGCATAATATGCTCTGTGAAATTAGCCATTATGTGGCTTGTTTATGACTATCAAGACCATAAAGATACAGTATAGCGTATACAGTTGTGTTCGCAAACAGAACAAATAAGGACTTGTATAATAGACAAATGCAACTTAAATTATATCAGTATTTTTACTAATATACCAACAAATGTCTTGTGATTTCCTCACTGGCAAAATTATCCAACCCCTTAGTCACATACATCATTACTACTTAGTAATAACGTCCTTCATAAGCGAAACAGCTTGACAAGTTTCTTACAGCAATCTACGGGTATATTAGCACATTCCTCATGGACAAAGGCCTCCAGCTATTCTTGAGCTTGTGCGCTGCAAGTCGGGTGATTGCGATGGCCACTCCAGAATCTTCCATCCCTTCTTTTTCAATCAAGCCATGATAGAATTGAAGGTGTGCTTGGGTTCATTGTCCTGTTTTAAGGTCCAATGTCTCCTAAGCTTCAGCTTTGTTACTGACTGCATGGCATTTCCACATAAGCTCTCCTGGTAGCCATGCTCTCCTGGGACCCACTGCCATGCTTCACAGTAGGCAAGGTACCATTTTCTGTAAACAGGCCTCGTACTTCCTCCAGACATATAGTGAACCAGAAGTATCCAAGTATACAGTATCCCAAAACCTTTGGGTTGGCCTTGGCTTTTGGCATACTGGAGTCAGCAGGGGGGTGCGCCTGGGAGATCTGGCACTGAGGCTTTCATCCCACAATGTGCACCTTGTTGCCTGGGCCAAAACCCGAGTACTGTCAGCCAGGGATATTTCTTCACCTTTTATTTCCGGTACCGGACAACAGTCGCCGACAGCATCCTCGCTCTGCCCTGCCCAGGTACTGTTTCCACTGTACCTTTAACTTTAAACTTGCGAATTTTGCTTCCAATTGTCTCTATATTTTTATAGCAATATTCCTTCCTTATGAAGAAAAATCACATCCTCTCTTGACTTCTTTGACCATTCCCTGACTTCACCATGCTAAGACACCAGGAGGAGTGGCTCGGTCCTTTTAAAGCGGATTAATTGTTGCATGTTATGGTTCTGTTCACATCTACAGATGCTTTCAGCTCATGATTGAAAACACCTGATTAAAACCTCTGTTTTTGAGAGTAATAATCTTTAAGAGGTTGAATAATTTTAGGGAGGAAATCACAAAAAGGGCATTTATTGGTATATAAACAATATTGCTTACAATAACTTAAGTTGCAATTGCCTATTATACATGTCCTTTTTTTGATCTGTGAGCAATATAAAAAATAAACATTAAACTTGCTAAAACACTTTACTGCAGTGGGGGTTGAATAATTTTGAACACAACCGTATACTGTACCTTAACACATTACTTGGCACATACTATATTCCCCACATACAGCACCATTAGCAGAATAAAAGGAATTTTTTTATTGCATTCAAATTGAAATATTTTGGTAATTATGGTTATGCAATTATTTTAAAAAGTAAGGCATGCATAGCTAAACTTATTACCCACTGTTGTACCCACAGAAAAGAGTCATACTCAATGAAAAACATGACCAAAAGGTAAAAAAAAAAAAAAGTGTGATTGAGCATACTTAAGACTCTCCTTTTTGAGACACAATTGCAATAATGCACACCTGCGCATACTACTACTTCATAGAAAATAAGCAAATCACTAATATGACAAAATGTATCCCTTTTTTTACACCACAGTTCCCATCCTGCAATCTGAATGGCTGAGAGATGTTCTAGCCGCACTACAAGTAATCCAAAAGTAGCCAAAATATAATTACATATAAAACACTGCTAAAAAAAAAAAAAAAAAAAAAAACGGCCATAATTAGTTTTTAAAATTTTTACGTTTTGAAAACTAATTAAATCTGGAAGGTGAAACAAACAACCAATCTGAGCTAAGGTTTGTTACCTTAAAGGGTTTAAAAGCACGAGAAAAGCTAAATTAAATCACTACTTTAAATGGGCTCTTAAAGGTTTCACAGCTCGACTAAACAGCAATTATCAGTTTCAGTCCCATTAACAATATTGAATTGAATCAGCTTTGTCACTCAAAAATAACCTTCATCTGACTGATGTCCATCTCATAACCCAGTGAAGCTGCCAATGCTCAAAAATTCTCCCTTTACTTTTCTGTCTAATAATATTAAAATGAAGTTTTATCTGTCAAATTTATAATCACAAATCAAGTATAATGGGACCTTAGACTTTCGTTATAGCACTGGGACCGTACTCAAATGTGTGTCCTTATAAAAAAAAACCCAAACAAAAAAAACAAAAAACAAACACTGACCCTGATTTTATAGTATTTGCTGAAGATAAATAATCTTCCTTTTTAATAAGCTTACCAAGCAGTGTATTTGTGTTTACGGTCTGTATAATAAACAGTAAAGAGGAAATTCTGTTTCTCGACTTAAGTTTTAGAAGAGGGATCCCTGATAGATTGGAACTATTTTACCTTGTGGAATGTTGTTTTTTCTGCCCTGTTTATCTTAATATCTAACAATAAATGGTGAAAACTGTGATATAGTTACAATAATACACTAGAGGTTGTGCTTTGATGTGCAATATTGGCACTGATCTGTAGTGTATGAAAAATGCATATACAATTTGAGAATTCATTATTTTATGAAAAATGATAACTAAAAAAAAAATCTTAATCTGCAATTGTACAGGGCCCACAAATGAACTGAACCCCCTGGATGAATTAATAGAAATAAATCTAAAGTCTCTCACCACTCTTTGGTCCTGCATGATGTGTTTGATGTCGCCGTTGAAAAACGTGACTCTGATCGACAGCCCATCTGCAGATACCTCTTTCCTTGTGCCGTTTGGGAATATGATAAGTCTTCCACCATCAGGTAAGGCCTTTTCAATCTGACACAGGATCAAGTATGTCATTTTACTATATAAAATATAATCAGACCAGAAACATTTCCATTCATGTTTCTTTATTTTCATCTCACCTTGCCGTCTGTGTTTGTGATCTCATCCTGTCCCATCTCTGGTAAGCCTGTAAAAGTTTTTGAAGTGTCCAGTTCCTGTAAAGAATCACACATATGAAGGTATGGGGACAGTCAGGAGATTGTATACTCAATGTAAGCTTGTGGTGTGGCTTGACCAACCGTGGCTGAGCAAGTGGAGTCTCTTATTTGTTGGTAATCATGGCTCCTTCCCTCAAACACAATCAGTCCATCTGACATGAGGTCTGGAGGAGTTGCTGTACAGGGTTCCTTCTGCCAGTTACTACCTATAGGAGATAACTTGTATCAACAACCTGTACATTTTTCTAAAACCTAAACGAGAGGAAATTAATTAGATGGGATAGTCTGTACAAGGCACAATAACAGTGCTAACATAGGCATTTGCACTGTTTAACACTTAATTTATTCCAGAAGGGTCATCAAGTGCCAAAAAGAAGTACTAAGAAAAGTTTTCCAATAAGGAGATGTAAATTGAATTACTCCAGTCAAGCACTCGAGAAAATCCACATTGTATAAGGTACTGCATGCATACTGTGGTATTAATGAATGTGTATTGTACAGGTGCTCCCTGATTTATGATGGATTTGATTAACTGTATTTCCATTATAAGTTAAATGTGTCAAAAACCGGGAAGTGTAAACATGCTTTTATGGAAAATCAAAAGATTTTAGGCATTAAACTACAGTTGGGCAAAATCAGTAACAGTGCTCATTTTATAATAGTGTGGAGAATCTCTTGTAGTTTTTTGAATAATGTATTGAAACTGAAAAACAAAAGCGAAATGCTTAGTCCACTGGCGACCTCTGCACCGCTGCTCAACTAATTGCTCAGCATATGCGGTGCAGTGATTCTCACCATTTTCCTTTTGGTCGGCTGTCATCACCAGCCGTCTTAGGACCTATGGTGCTACAAGTTTAATCTAGTGTGCACAGACAATATTTTTCTTGCCAAAATGCAAAACTAATTCAGCAAGTTACCTTGAAGCGCCAAAACAATCAATGAGAACAAAATGGAGAATAAAAGTTTTTGTACACCTGTACCCCTCATTTCATTAGAGATGAATGAGTTAAAACTGGCATAGTGAATAACCTTCAACTTTCATGCAACGAACGCAAAGAGTAACTTGCCCATTTGCATCATAAGTGACCTTGCTCTGGTATTTGCAGTGGTACTTATACATTTGTGAATTTTCTATATTATATATAAATAATCATTACCATGATACCATCATTTTCACCTAAATTTAGAACCAAATTAAACAAAACTATTGTACATGGTAATTTATTAAAAAAGCCCCAATATTACATATGAGTTTTTCCTTTCATTATTTGCTGTGACCAGTGGTACAACATTAGTAACCGTTGATTAGTCCTGCACTATGGCTCTGGAATGTTGATGGGTTTTTAAACATGAACTGCTCAAATCAGGTCCATACACAATATTTATATTGGATTTAAATCAGGACCATTCCGAAACATTACGTTTTATTCTTCTTAAGCCATTGTTTGCCGGGACAACTTGTGTGCTTAGGGTCATTGTCTTGCTACAAGTTCCCTTCAGAATGTGCTCAAATGTCACAAGTTTCCTTTAGTTTCTGGTAAATTCAGAAATCACTGTTCCGTCCATCATGACAAGCAGTCCTGGCCCAGATTCAACAAACTGTTCCCAAACCACAAAACTACCCACTGTGTTTCACAAATGGACTAAGCTTTTTTTAAATGCTGGAATGCAAGGTTTTCCTTCTTCCAGACATAACACTTCACATTTAAATTAAAATGAGTTGTTCTGTCCTGTACAGCTCTTTTTACAACCTTTTAACAGTAGCTTTCCACGTGTTTAGCAAATCGCTAATGGGCAGCAATGTTCCTTTTGCAACACAGTAGCATTCTTTTGATAACTTGCCATGCACACTATTGTTCACTGGTTAGTGCTAACGCCTCACAGCTCCTCAGACCCAGATTCAAGTTCCATACTAGTTGCTACCTGTGTGGAAACTACATATTCTCCCTGTATCTGCAAGGGTTTTCCTCCAGGTTCTCTCATGTACTAGGATAATTTGTGCCTGTACAGTTTCCGAGTGTATGCAGACATGTGCATGCATTAATGGTTTCATATCTGATATCATCCCAGTTCCCTGACCTAAGCCCCATTAAAAAAATCTTAATCAAACCTGTAGCGTGCATGTTGGAAGGATTGGCTGCAACTGGAGTAGGTTTCTGAACCTCTGGACTTTCCATGTTCCTATTGCTGCACTCAGGTGGCTTGTTCTTAGTACTGGAAGAAGGGCTCTAGAAATACAGATGCCTTCAATGAAAAGCCATGCTTTTAAAACCTACAAACCAATCTGTAAAATGAAGGGCTTCATTTCTGTACCTTGGATTTTGTCCTCTTTGTGGTGATGCCATTGGCAGATGCGTTGGTGCTCCCTCTTTCCTGCTTAGTCTGAGCATTTTTCCAGGTACTGAGCCGAAGTTTCTCTAGAATGCGGACTTGGTCTCGAAGGGTAGCATTCTCTTTACTCAGAGCATCTAGCTGCTGCTTGAGGCGGCTGTTCGTGCTGCTCCAGCTAGCTTCTCTCTTCCTTAAATCCTCTTGCAGGGTGTTTAGCTGCTGCTTTAGGGACTAAAACGGATTTTGTGTTAAAGCACAGGAAATATTTCTAAATTATCACACAAAGATAGAGGAGTTTGAGAATGCACAAGTGCAAGAGACCTGTATTTCATCTCGTTCTTGTTTGTCAGGTCTTGCCCTAGCAGCCGCCGCACGTTTCTCAAAAAGCTTCTTTTCACGTTGGAGCTTTCTGCCTTCCTCACGCTTGAACTCCTCCCATTTGGCAAGTTCATCTGCCATCTTCTTTTCAAACTCAGATCTTTCTTTCCTATAGAGGAAGATAAAGTGAACACATGTCAATAACACTAACATGGTTCATATACATATCATGTAACATACTTAGCAGTGCAATCTGGAATACTGTAATGTACCAGTATTAACTGAACAGCCACATATTGACTGCTTTGTTTTAACTATTGAAAATGGGCAAAATAATTTTCTGTCTTAAATCAATTTTCTGTTGCATTTACAACTCTGCTATTTATTTCAGTACAGAGCATTGGAATTGGACTGAAATTGACTGAGCAGTGTGAAAAATCGATGTGAAACAAGCACATTAAACATGTCAGCAAATTTAATGCTGCAAAATGGCACGTTTTCCACAAAAAGCAGAAACTAATCTGCAGCCGTCTCTCGAACCATGCACGTTTCTCATGCTGTAGATCCAGCACACAATGTACCTGCATGGTAAGACCTGCTCATAATCCTCACCTCGCTGCTTTGTACACATGGGCAAATGTTTGTGAATATCCAAAAATTACATCCAAAAACAAGAGAGTATGGAGTTCAAGGACTAAAGAATGCAAAAAATGTTTTATATAATGAATGTTTTTGTAAATAACACTGGTCAACAAATTTTCAAAAGTTGTTTGTTTCTGAAATGAAATGAGTCATTCCCTAATGATTTTTAT
>JAUZSV010393275.1:7500-11154 GCA_034780495.1 Parotocinclus cesarpintoi | reverse complement strand
TATATACAAACAGAAAACAAATAAAAAAAATTTCACTGCAGAGGACATGAATAAAAGATATTTAATGTTTTGTCTTCATTTAATTTGTTAATAAAGATCAATTCCTGCATATCATTCTTGCAACACATTTCAAAAAAGGTGAAAGGCCAATTTAGGGCTAGCACTGAGAAAAATACTAAATAACTATGTGATTAACTATGTTCACTAATGTGAATAACTATGTGATCCAACAAGTGATGCCAACAGGGGATTATAGTCATGATTTGGTCAGTATCCACAAAATGCTGGGCAAAATACAGGCAGAGGATTTCCAGTTTGTCAACAAATACAAAAAACACATAAAATACTAGAAACAGTGGAAATAATTTGCATATTTCTCCCTCTACAGTTCATAATACCATTAAACAACTCTAGGAATCTGCACTCCTTAGATCTCAGACAGCACTGTATTAAACACCATCCTGAAAGTGAGGGTCGGTTGTGGGTTTAGTGCCCTTGTCAAATGTCAGTGATTTTAGACCAACATAAACTGCCTTCAAGACAGCTCTAGGGACATTTATACCTCACTGCTAGCCCTTTCCCAACTATTTTTGGAATTTGTTGCAGGTCTAACATGCAGGAATGGATGTTTATTAACAAATGAAGTTCACCAGACAAAACATGGAATATTTTAGGTTTATACTGTCTGCACTGAAATAAGTCAAAGCAAATGTAAGAAAAACCTTAGATTTTTTTTGTGTGCATTTTCCATAGCAGTCCAACATTTCTAATTATTAAATATGATTCTCAGTATACTGATGCTGTAATGCTCGAGGGTGAGCCTTATATCAGTAGTTAATGTATGAATGTAGCAGGAGTTACACTTGTCTTGCTCTCCTGCCTTGATGGGGGAATGTGGATGGTGTGAGAATAAAACAGTAAAAGTAGAATACAGAAAGTGAAAGGTAAGTTTATAGAAATGTATGGAATGCATCTGGTGATCAATCATAGTGTGAATAGATAAAAAATAAAGGCAGTTCAGTGCAGGAACCTTGTGGGACGGCCAAGTTGAGCATTCACACAAACAAAAGTGTATGTACTTTATGTGTACCAGAAATGATACATGTTTAAAAAAGTGCACAAAATACTATTTCCTTAGAAAAAGAAAAAATACATTAGAGTGAAACAAATAAAAATGAGAGAACTAAGTGTCCTGGCCAGATCCCAGAGCGTTTGATGGGAGGGTTTTTATGAATCCCTCGATTCTCCTCTATCTCTCTGCACTGTCCACACGTGCACAGACGGTCGGCTCTTTTAGATCAGACGCCTCTAAACCTGTCACTAACTCAGTCTCTGAGCACAGGAATGGCGCAGTAAAAATGCTCTCAGGAAGACTGCGCTCCCTTTTTAAAACTTTATCCCCCATCTTTCCGTCCTCAGGAGTAGCACCGTTTCATTTTCACCACAGCTATAACTCTATTGTTTACACAGACAGCTTCACTGAGGGAAGAGTCGTTCCAGGTCGGCCCTTTTTTCCAGCCGAACGTCGATCATAAATTTACTCTGTGAGTGCACGATGTACACAGACAGACCTGGTTTAATGACGGACCTCATCCATCTGGATGCAAGTGCAAGTGCGTACCTGTTGTGTGCTGAAGTTGGCCGGATTGGAGACGGAGTTGTTGGAGGTGTACAGGCCAGGGGAGGTCGTAAACCCGGAAGCTGGTGAGAAGACAGTGGTGAGAGAAAGAGGAGACTGTAATAACATTGTTCTCACAGAAGCCATCAGATCAAACCAGCTATGTTGGCAGATCTTGGTAATCAAGTTTTCATTACTCTGACATCTCTCTGCAGGGCCACTGGCCCTATTGTGCTGGTTAGCTACAGCCTATAATTACCTGGCATCTGATAGGGTGAGTAGGCCGTCTGTCCCGGCTGGGGGGTGGTGAATCCCGGGCTGTAGCTGAGCCCTGATTGGAGTGTAGCCTGAGTCTGGGTCAGGCCACCTTCCGTCTTTATCCCTGGTAACATCACCCCTAAATCTGCTACAAACACACGAGATGACATAATGGTTCACTCAATTCTCACGGTAAAATGTTCCTCCAAGTGACCTCAGAACTTTCTGATTAACACGAGTACCACAGAAGGTGCAAAATAAAATGAAATCAAATAAATCTTACTGCCTTTAAAGCTCCAACTGGGTTATGTTTTTTACCTTCCAACCGGACAATCATTGATTTTACTTGCACTTAATAATCTGCACTTAACCCTTATTAGATTTCTCCAGTTACCTGCTAATTCAAGTCACCATGTAAACAGCATAGCCCGATCTAAAGATCATATTTAGGAATCCAACAACGAGAAATTGATTTTACTCAGCAATTTTTCCTATTACCCGATATCAGTCGCTTTTCTCAGTCTGCGCATGCACGAAAGCATAACTGACACGCTTGCCAGGTCTGGTTTATGCTTATCGGGTCTTTTTTCATTGACCTGTGGATTTTGTTTCTCATGGTATCTGGCAACCCCAGATTACTAGTACCATGAAATCAAAGGCAGCAAAATGCTGTTTCTAGAGACTGAAGCGCAGCATATTGTCGGGAAATTTGAGAATTTTATTAAATGTATTTAAAATTTGAGGCTCACATTACATCTTTCTTTAAGATTCATGGCTGGTTGCAGAGTAGAAATCACGTTATGTCATGTAAACCAGACACTATACATATTCTCATTCAACAAGTTTTTACTCTGATCATCAACCCATGATAACAAATGAGCTTTATGCCTACAGACCCCAATACATAGAACGGGACAGTACCGTAGGTGGACAGGCCATAGGGTTGCGTGGTTTGGGAGTAGGGCGTATACACTGTCGACTGCTGCATGCTGCTGAACTGGGACTGGCCAGTGTATGGGGACATGGGTGGAGCCACAGGCGTGGACAATATATGAGGATAGGGCCTGTCAATCAAACACATCAGCATACTGTGAGACATTTATTTGGATAGATAGATGAATGTTTGTTTTGGTGTGTGTTGCGTGTCAGGACTAGTTTAAACCAGTTTGATCGTGTATAACTTTGTGAACATACCGTATGAGAGTATATCTTACTTTGATGGATAGAGAGGGGGTGAGTACTGGTGTGCAGGTCGAGGACTGTATCCACTGCTGGTTATGACTGCACATAAACCCATCAAGCGTAGAATGAGTTATATATTTATTATATTTAGAATATTTATAATAAATCCTTTTCCACACAGTGACTGCATTAAGATACACCATGAATGTACAGTATTGATCGTCCACGTTACTTTGATACCCGCAGAGCAGAACACGGCTCCTGGACAACATGTCCTTCAAAATAATCTGCCAAAAGTTGTAAAAAAACACCCCATACTTCCATGTACTCTTAACTGACAGTTAACATTTGTTTCTGTTTCTTAAGTTAAATGGGGAAATCCTGTCCTTCTTTCTTTCTTTCTGTCTTTCTTGCTTTCTTGTCTTGTTGTTTGATCTTACATTTCTTTCATGGCCTTGCCAGGAATGTCTTTACATTTTTCCTCTCTATGCCTATTTTCTTTCCTCTTCTTTCTTCCTATTCCCTTCCCTTAATAACTATTTTTTTCTTTCTGCTATTTTTTTTTTATTAATTATTATTTCTTATGGCTTTTTACA
>JAUZSV010393275.1:0-5000 GCA_034780495.1 Parotocinclus cesarpintoi | reverse complement strand
TAACCAATCAGCTGTGTTTAGGACTGTCATGTTCTCGCCTGGCAGAGGAGGGGGAGTCAGTTACACCGTTGGCTCCTTTAGCCATAAACACATCACAAATGTATGCAGATGTGAACGTCCCCGCCGTTCTTAAAGCACCTTTTGCATTAACGTCCATGGTATTAGGAATTAAAATATAAATTATGCAACATTTAGTTGTTTGTGATAACAGCACAGCTTTTTTTTTACACCAAAGCGTTATCACTCCACCGACACGTTACCAAGTAACGACAAGCTTTATGCACACAAACATATAACATAGATGGAACAACCTTAATAAATAACAAAACTATATAGTGTAATGAATTTTATGTGAAGGTTTAGTCCTTTTTGTCTTTGCATATTCCCATTTTCTTTATTTTCTTTATAACATTATTATTATTATGTTCCTGTGACCAAATCCCAGACGTAATGTAGTGATCTAGTGAACAAGTGCTTATTCACTTATTTACATCTTTTACACGTCTGAATGACAGAAAGTTTGTTAGTACGAGCAAACCCTTGCAACACCTGTTAACAGAAAAATGAATCGCAGTCTTAAAAGCTGAAACAACACTTTAGTTTTGTTAAATGTTTCAAATTTTAAAATAAGAGATACAAAGCTAAGAATTAGTGTACTGTACATTATGGTATTGAAAGGGACAACGATGTCATATCGTGTTTTAATTAGTATTATTGTTTAAAATAAAACACTGTGCAAAATATGGTTCTTCTCAGTGTATTGGGTATGGGAAACGAAAAGATCTGACTTTAACAAGGGCCAGGTAGCTAAACTCAGACGACTGGGACCGAGTTTCTCGGTCTCCTTTGAGGTACAAACCACAGAGGATGTTGGGCACAAATAACAATGAGTCTGAACAATGTCCTGATCAAACAAAAGGGCTCCTATGGCACAAGATGTATACATGCTCTGCTGTATATGGATGAATACTCACAGACAGGTCAGAATGATAACATTGATATTCTTCATTGATATTCTTCATATTCTTGCTCTTTGTTCTCTTATTGTAACAAATTTCCCTCTGGATTAATAAAGTTCTCTATCTATCTATCTATAACCATGCTGAACCATGAGCATGTGAGCTTCGTAACTGGATTTTGGAGTAGGAAGGTCATATGGTTCTAAGTTCTCTACACATCATCCTATGTTTACTTTCTTTCCTGGAGAAGTGACCAGGGTGAGAAAAAAAGGCAAGCAAATGCAGGTAGCCTGATGTAAAT
Source organism: Parotocinclus cesarpintoi (assembly GCA_034780495.1). Taxonomy (NCBI): domain Eukaryota; kingdom Metazoa; phylum Chordata; class Actinopteri; order Siluriformes; family Loricariidae; genus Parotocinclus; species Parotocinclus cesarpintoi. The sequence goes on along the minus strand of JAUZSV010393275.1, from coordinate 3,740 downwards.
CTTGGGTCGTTTGAATGTTTTGGCGTATCTGTGTGTACTGCATGTTCTGAAGTAGAAGCTTCTCTATCAGTTTGGGAAAGGCCATTTAAACGCGATCGTCTCCATTATGGATTTCAGACGCTCCGGTGAACATATGGGTGCCGATGTTTGTGCACTGGTGCGTGACCGTATTGATGTGAGAGCATGAGAAAGTACACTTAAGTAAGACGAATGAGCTTTCACGAACAGCGGGATTCTTTCTCGCCCGCGGCTCGGTGTGGTACGCAGTGTGCGTGCGTGTGTGTGTGTGTGTGCGTATGTGTATTCAGATCGGACTGTGGGATGATGAGGTAGACTGAGGAGAATGCAGAATATGTCGCTGTTTTGGCAGCGATCGAGTCTGCTAAAATCATTAGCTGCAGTCCAATCCGAGTGATTTATAGAGTTCTGCTGTCTTCAGCTCTATTGTTTCATTCAGCCTGCATGTCAAAACCAGATGAGATCAGTGTCGCCCACTCACAACCGCACACACACACATTTTTTAGGCACATCTTGACCGAGCTGGGAGTCTCTTAACATGTCCTTAATCAGTAATCACTTTTCTCTATATGTTTATATGAGTTTAATCCATTATTAAAATAACACAGGAAATACACCATATAGACAAAAGTTTGTGGACAGCCATAAAATTCCAACCAAACCATGTTTATTAGTATGGAGGTTGCCTCCCACCGTTGCTGCTATAACAAAATGTGTTCCTCTAAGAGGGATTTCCACTTCTGATGTTAAACAATAAACCCTGTTTTTTAAACATTTATAATGTTGAAAGCAGAAACCTCAAAAATAATCATATTGAGAGACACGGAAGTGTCATTAAACCTGTTCTGCTAACATAAAGCCCATTCTAATGCTTTATGTTATGAATGTGTTACAAATTAGTGTTGCTAAAATAGCAGAGTTCACTAAGTAGAAGGGGTGTGCACAAACTTTTGTCTATACAGTGTAGCTCCCAGACTCAACGAAACAAAAAACATATTGTACACCTATAGATCTTTGGACATACACAAATATTACGGTTTATGTCTAATGGTTCCTGAACTCAGAATCAATTCTACTTAGAGCAGTGTATTTGACCTTCAAGGCTAGAGTGAATAATTTTCTTAATTCACTCTTTACCAGAAAAGCACAGCCTGTGGCAGGAAACACACTCTGCCAGAGATGAGCTCAGGCTTTCACTCATATAAGCAACTATTTACAGAATCTTAAAGGAATAGCCTGGTGTAAAATTACATGTCAGCATTTTTACACTTACTCTCGACGTAGCTGATGAGCCAAGACAGGTTTGGTTGTTGCCTCTGGAGTTTTGTACTGAAGCTACAAGGCCAATTAATCCACCAAGTAATGGAGGCTGATCTTAGCCAGAATTTATTTGGCAAAAATGTAAACTAAATGAATACTCCAATGCACTATATGAATAAATCTATAATAAACAATTTTGGATTTTTTCGTTGTTGTTTTTTGAAAGAAATTAAGAGAACATATTAAGAGAATTTAAAAAAAATAGCATTAACAGAAAAAGTTAAAAGTTTAAGTTAATTTCGATGAATGATTTTGAATGTCGAATTCAATTAATTTTTTTAAATAAAAATGTTATTGAATCTATCACCATACATTTTTTAATTAGATAACTAACACTGTTCACAAAAATGAGGGAATATTTCAAAATGAATTTGAAGTGATTAAAAAAAGAAGCGTTTGATTTATTTCATTAAGCAAGATCAGAAAAACAAATGAAAAGTCAAAGTCGTTCGATTACGCAAATGAGATACTAACTCAATTATGGTGACTAAGAATGTCAAACTGCACTAGAGTGCCCCCACATTGACTGTTCAGTAGGGTGTATGGTCACCCAAGAGTGCCAAAACAGTGATGGAGCATTTACAGGATCAGATTATCCAGCAGTTCTTATAAGATCTTCTTTGTATTAATTTTCCCCTCATTTTTGCGAGCATTGTAGTTTGATTTATACATATAAAACCTAAGCCCCTCCCAAGCAGGGCGGGCAAGTGAGTCTTGATCCCCCCCCAGGTTTCTTCCGTATAATTTTTAAGAGGACAACTCTTGTTAGAAAAGTGTACCTAATAAACAGTAAAAAACAAAGTTGCCTACGTGGCTCTGTTGTGGTTTCACGACATACGACATGCAGTTACATCTGTAATTCTTTTACCTCCTGTTCCGTTGGTGGAGATGCTGTTAGCGAGGAGACTCTTGTCCAGTTTGGAGCTGCCGTCAGTGCCGCTGGGAACCGTGTGCTGAGAGCTGCTCAACTCCTGCATCTCTATTGGCCTGCAAAAAAGCAAGACACCAGCAATCAGAGTCTAGAAAAACAAGGCAATAAAAACAGTAAGAATAAAGGGAAGAAATCCACTTCAAATACACTAAGTAATACAAAACAATAAAAATAAAGGAAAATGAAAAATATGAACTGCACAGTTTTACTGGGACATACCATGTGTTTGGCAAATGGCAAGTCCCAGAAACAAGAAATAAATCAGAGAAAGGCTTTACATTGAAGCAGATGATTTAATAAAATACAAAGCTAGATAAGATGACATTTGTACAGAGACAATAGAGACAATAGGAACGGATATGACAGTTTTACAAACTAAAGGATTTTATTTTTTACTGTATTTCTCCGAGCCCTAATAATATCCATCCATCTATTATCTTCCGCTTAATCCACACGGGATCCACAAGGGCAGGACCACTAAGAGCCACTTTAGAGACACCAATTAACCTATCATGTATGTCTTTGGACTGTAGGAGAAAACCAGAGCACCCGGAGTAAACCCATGCCAACACGGGGAGGACATGCAGACTCCACACAGAAAAGACCCAGGCTGCTCCACCTCTGGTGCTACCCATCAAGTAACTGTGCTGCCGCCCTACTAATGATCAGAGAATGAAACACCGATAAGAACATTTTAAATTTAACACCAAAACCACTAACAGATGAAGTGAATAACTTTGACAAAGTGATTCTCTGAGCTGCTGCCATTCATGTGGATGTTACTTTGACACACATCACCAACCTAAACTTTGAGTGCATTTACATGCCTTCCCAGCCTTGCGATTGGCATCCCATTTAGGGCACAGGGAGAGCTGTGCTCTGTATTATTTGCAAATGGGGGCCACAGGTTGCCTTTTTTTTGCAATTGTTTTGGGTTGTTTAAAAAGACGTTGCTTGCCACTTTTACAGATGCTGTTCATTAGACCTGTCTCTCTTTAATGCTGTTTTAAGGAAGCACTGATTCAATGTTCTGCTAAGAATTTGCTCTAGAAATACATTTAAATGTAATAAATCAGCAACTCAAGTCACAGAAATGGGGGGTTTTGTGATTCAGTAAAATGACAGAAAGGCTCCGATTCCTCAAATGAAAACACGAAACAATGCAGATTTCTTTCTGGCTTATTTCTCACGACTGCTTCTTAAATTATGCTACATCATTCATAGAGACATGGCTGCTTTTCTCCTGTCTAGGGTAGAAACATCTGTACAAAGACTCAAGTCACAGAGTCAGCTACCACACACACACACACACACACACACACACACACACACACAGTCTCAGACAGACCCAGGTACTAAAAAATCTTTGAAGAGCGCTCATAGAATACACCCACTCACACTTGCAATGGCTTTAACATCTTTCTCAGTGTGTGTATGTGTGTGTGTGTGTGTATGTGTGTGTGGTAGCTGA
>JAUZSV010393167.1:0-11155 GCA_034780495.1 Parotocinclus cesarpintoi | reverse complement strand
GGAGGAAGGGAAAAGGATTCCAGTAGTAACCTGTGAAGCTTTAGTGAACTCCATTCCCAAGAGAGTTAAGGCAGTGCTGGTAAATAATGGTGGCCAAACAAAAAATATTGATTCATTAAGCACATTTTTTCTTCATTTTAATACATACTGTTTGCAATTGGATTTTTCTAATTTAGGGTTTATTTTGTTGAATTTAGATTCTGTCTCATCTACTGTACTAATTGTTTTAATGCTGCCCAGCCTCTTCCTCTTCCAGTGTTACCATTAAACAATTTTAAACACTGCTATGTTATTATGTGTTCATGGTGTGCAGGGCTTATCGACATTTTACTGAATGTGGGCATTCTGTGGACAAGATTTAAGATTCCCCCTGTAGATGTGCGCACACTGAATATTCACTACACACCTCTTTTCATGGCAATAATAGCTCACTCACTGCAGGCCAGTCTTCTGGGGAAAATCCTCCCATCAGCAGCAGATCATTTAAGCCCATGAGTAAAAAGACTGAGCAGCTACGGCTGAACCCCTCCGCATTTTCAGCCAAGGCCGCAATCTTACTTGCAAAACTCCTTATTAGCCTCTCAGAGCCAAGTGGGGGCCCTGCAGCAGCACCAGTGCTTTTGTGCCTTACAGGTGGGCTTCTGTTCAGGAGCGTCAGCATGGAAGCCCTGCAGCACTTACCCTCCGTGATCACGCTCGTCTCCCAAATCGTCCTGGAAGGAGCGACGCGTTCAGATTTGTCTAGGGCTGTTTTGTCCAAACTGGGGCACAGATGGGATAATGACTTTTACAAACAGAATTTGATGAGAGGAGGGGAAAGGAGGGGAAAAAAAAAGAATCATATGTAAAATGCACAAAGGCTCGCATAAGCACGTTGGGAGCTGCATCTGGAACAAACTAAAAAGATGTTTAATAATTTAGAAGCAAGCAGGCAGGCCTGATGCAGCTGTTGTGTGCAGGGGAGCATGAAAGGCTTCTCGGTGACAGCTGGCTCCTGCTTCTCCCTCGGTTGTGGCGTGGCAAGGAGACGGCAGATTTGGGATTAGCCAATCCCTGTTACTCTCGCCCATCTGCCACCAAGACCTCATCCCCTCACTCACACAATAGTAGAGAGAGTGGGTGGGCATAGACATAATCATGGCCACACACAAGCATATGTAGCGCCACAAGAGCGACTGTCACACCCCCCCACCCCTGCCAATCATGTTTAGTTGACATGTGGCCAGTAGAGAGCTACTCTCACACTGTAGCTCCAGGGCACATTTTGCCCTCCACATATTCACAAGAATACAAAATGTCTCTGGCCACAACAATGCTCGGGCCTAATTGCCCGAATTAACCAAGCCATGTCTCCCATCCCTAGAATGATTAGCATAGCTCAGCAGGGACAATGAGAATGGGATGTGGGGGTTTACCGTAGAGGAAGGGGTGATTAGAGGAATTGTGTTGGGGCTAGGCCAGGTCAGATTTACCCATGAAAGAGAAGTGATCCTGGGTATAGTCCCAGGCAGGGTCTCTCTCTTTAAGTACCAGTGAGATTTAGGGTTCAGGGATTTGTAGTACTTTGTAGCTGCTCTTTACAATGCCTATGCTCTACTGTGCTTGAGATGCCACCTCACCTGGCCAAATTCCCTTATTTCCACAGGATCTTACACATTTCTCAGCTCTGGTAATCAACAGCCCCACACCAGCACCATCATAGACCAAAATAAAATGCAAGTTTATGTGCCTGTCCTGTTGTAAATGGTACTTCTTTGTTTATCCACCCACTACCTGTATATTCTCTTTATAAACTTTATAAACTGGTTGACATTTAGTTGCTGAGACTCAGTTTATAATACAATTAATTAAATGAATACATTTGTGATATTAGGTTTGCTGTGTACTTTTTTCAGTGGTTTCTCTGACACATTGACATACTGCATGCAGACAGTTTTCTGTGATGCAAAATATTATATTAACATTACAGTTCTATTAAATTATTATTTAACTATATGAATGTCTTGGCAATTTACATGTTGGTTAATAAAGTCCCTAAACGAAGACACAGTCCTTACTTTCATTATAGTGTTGATTATTGTAGTGTTCATTAAAATAATCACAGTTTTTACGATTAATTTAGGACATTGTGGGTTTAAAATAGAGAAATATTTCCACAAAAAGGTGCTATGTAATGTACACTTGGCAACACAACCATTCTTTTGATAAAGTTTTCATGTGACAAAGGTCAAATAAGCCAAGTTCTCATTGCCTGCCATGCTGACCTGCCATGCTGCAGTGGACCTTAAAATACAATATACAACATTTTTTAATGTTACACTTGTTTTAATAGTAATAGTAATAATTTACTTCTCGTGCATGTGCACATCTAGGGAACTTTATGTACTTAGATAAACACGAGGACATAGAGAGAACATACAAACTGCACACAAAGTCCAGACTGATAATCAAACCAGGGATTATGAGGCAGCAGTGCATTACTTAGTAACTGTGTGAAAGTAAAGTTGTATTTAATATTTTAGCTCCACATTAAAGTCTGTTGATTTGATTCCTCGCAACTGTTTATAACACAAACATGGATAGATCTCATATTAGGCATATAAGGAATAAAAGATAGAAGTCATATTAGTCATTTTTCTCTGTAGCAGGTTAATGGCAATTCACCAGAAAATCTCAGATTATGCCTGTTCCAGTTTGACTGGGGCACTTTGGAGAATTCTGTATTTCAGGAAGTCTTTTTACCCTAAAGTGCTCCTGTGGGTATTAAAAACGAGGCCTTAAAATCAGGCAGTAGATTAAAAGTTGAGCCCAACATAAAGAGCTACAGAAAATAAACCCTCTCCCTGTAAATGTTCCCCAGGCGAGTTCGCCTTGGGAGCACATGTTCAAGGTTGTGGGACAAGGTCCTGAAAGTGATAAAGCGCAGAGAGGGGAGTTTATTCCTGCTCAATATGGTCTGTGATCTCGACGGAGCTCAGCCCAGCTGTCCGATCGGCTGCTGTGGATTCCCTTACCTGAACTGCATGCTGCGCTCCTCAGATCACTGCCTGTATCTCTTCCTCTTTTAAAGCACTCTATAGCTGAGAATCTGAGGCGCGTTAATGCTCTCTCCTCCCCACCGGATTCCCAGCAGGCTGAGAACAACAAACTCCCAAAGTCAGTCAGCCGTGGAGGATGCCGAGAATAAAAGTGCACTTGTGTACCGGTAGTTAATACAGCGCTAGCCCTGGGCCATCCGATTACCCAATGTGCACTTTACTTTGGCACTATTAAAACAAGTTCTAAATTCCACTGATTAATTATATTTTACTTAATTCCCATGCCTATTTTCTTTTTTCATTTGCAGTTTCTATCTTTAACCCTCAGAGTGTTTCCAGGCTGTCCAATCACGTCCTACTTCCTTAACTCTCCGTTTTTTCTCTTTGCTCTGCAGTTGCAGAGACGCAGCTACAGCTGCATCTCGCGTTGATCACCTGACTGAATCGCAAGATAGATTTGAGCTGCCGACAGTAAATGTGCTCATAAGCACAAACTAACGTTAAGTTCACTTCGTGGAAGTTTATCATCACTTTTTTGGACTGCTTTCAGTGCAGCATTAAAAATGCATCTCGAACATCTCAACAACCATCTCAAACGTGTCATTAATCTTTGGTGGCCCAAAATCACCCTGGTTTTTGCTCTCCCTCTATCTGTGTGTCTTTCTCTCTGGTGGCCTGAAGCCTCTGTAGTACAGACTAAAGTGTCACAGAGGGAGGTGCAGTGGTTCTGGAGCACTATTGCCGCAGGATACGAAGGACTGAAGGTGAGGCGTCTGCTCTTTCATCACTATGCCAGATCGATGCGGTGTGCAACACAGAGCTGGTTGCTCTCCGGGGAAAATTGGGCAGCCTCCTGCTGGGGGGCTGGCCCTGAGCGAGGGAGCAGGATGAGTAAAGAGACTCTCGCTCCTCCCTCATGGACCCTTTGGCCACATACAGACAGCACAATCACCCCCAAATTGTGCAAAAGGGCTTCAAGGCCTGCATGGAGATTTCCTTACTACAATGTTTTTTTCTCATTCTGTGAGCTTTCTATCTAAATGTTTGAAAAAGTCATGCAAAAGAGATGCAAATTTACACGGGATGTCTGAATAACAGTCCAGCAAAGGGCAAGGAAATGTATTGCTTTATTGCTTTTAACGATGGAGCACTAAGTGTGTCTTTTTGCAGTTATCTGATTATCCAAGTAAATAGTAAATAGCATACTCCAATCTGGAAATAATTACTCAGATTCATCCATGTATACCTGTTATCCTGTTGGCTTTGCAAACATAACCATTGGCACATCCTCTAATTCTTATTCTTATTTGGCTTTATTTGGGCTCACTTTCTGTGTGATCTGGCAACCCCCCAAAAAAATCAACGCTCTATGGAATTGAAGGCAGCATAATGGCAATCACACAATGAAATGCAGCATATTCTCAAGAATTTAATATTAGATTTTAAAGTTTATCACATCTTTCTGGGAGGGTATTTTTGCACTTTATGTGCAAAGTAGAACTCTTATCTTTGCAGAGCTGCAATGTAAAAGTTATCTGGAAACTGACCTGTACAGTGGAAAGACTAACATACAATGAAAGTGAACCAGAAGGGGTGTATAAAGCCAATGTACCCCATAACAAATGCCTTTATCCCACACTCAAATGTCTTACAGCAATACAATTGTGCTACAAACTTTACTTATACCATACTAAAATATCATATATGAAGTCATATGTCTTTAATATTTAAGAAAACTTAATTTAAAAGTGGGAAAAAACAGTAAAATCATATATATATATATATATATATATATATATATATATATATATATATGTATATATATTCATTCTACCGCAGATGAACATAGATAGATAAATATAGAGAAACATGTTGATTCTAGGCTGCATAGTACTGGTAATTTATAAAAAGTTAATCCCAAACATAAGTAACAGCTGTGGATTTTGTAAATAGGATCCAATAGCTAATTCAGTGTAATCCATACTACATCATTATACATTTATAAACAATCTTTGTTCAAGATGTGGCAAAGTAGCACACTGTTTCTAACATATTTGGATGTAGAATAAACATTTTGAAATTTCAAACAAAATGAATACCTGGCAATCATTACCCCAACCCCTACCTAGAAGGAAGGTTAAGAAAAAAACATGATTATGACTTTTCAAGTAAGCTGCTATTTAGAATGTATGTAAATACTGGGATCCATTATAAACATGGATGGAAATCAATGCACACAGTCCAAACGTGCAGAATAATGCTTTGCTATTTAGAGCACATGATATTACTTTCGCACAACTTGAGTCCAATTCCAGTCTAATGTCTATAATACCATACAGTGTGTGACAGATGGTGTTAGAAAACAGAGCCTCCTGTTTACGAAATCATATGGCAGTAGTGAGGAGATGATTGGAGGTTGGAGTGTGGAAGGGAATACTGTTCCAAAGTTAACAAACGATAGCAAAAGTCAATTAAATTTTATCAACATTTTTAATTCTCTTTCTATGGTACTTTACTTTGGGGGTGGCACAAAGGTCCTGGTTTCAATATCAGAGTGGAGCAGCTTGGGTCCCTTCTGTGTGAAGTCTGCATGTCCTCACAGTGTCTGCGTGGGTTTCATTTGGATACTCTGGTTTTCTTCCATGTCCAAAGACCAAAGACGTGTGTGTTAGGTTAATCGAGTACTCTAAATTGGCATTGGCATGAGTGTGTATATATGTAACTTGTCTTGATATAATCTTGTGTGTAGACATAACCTTCTGTGTGTCACTGAAATTATAGCGATGTTAAGTAAAACCAGATAAACAAACAAACTGGACTTTGGGCCCAAAGGTCCAGGGTTCAAATTCCACCTCAGCTAAGCTGCCACTGTGGGCCCATAACCCACAATTGTTTAGACTGTAAGAATGTATCAATTGTTATTCTAAATGACATAAATGTAAATGCAGCAGTAAATGCAAATGTATTAGGTTGACTAGTCTAAATCGTAAACAAGCAAGAGCAAATTAGACTAAATAACTTATTAAACTAGGCTAAATAACTTAGTAATAGCCATACTGATTAGTAACATAACTTACTTGGAAGCGTCGTTATAGCCAACTACATAACTGCTTCACATTTTGATGTCCTGAAAAGTTACATTTTAATGTCCATGTCATAATGTTTTCTTTGTTAAGTGTAATATTACAATGTATTTCCTAATAACTCCTCACTGTTGTTTGCTTCTTCCACAGAGCTTGGCTCACCCAGAGACCTCTTAACCAGTGATGTGACTGATTCAAGCTTCATGGTATCATGGTCGGCTGCTCCAGGCTACGTTAGGCAGTACCGCGTCCACTGGAAATCGCAGTTTAGTGGTGAATCAGGAGATAAAATAGTTCCAGGAGATGTGACCAGTACACTTTTGGAGGGCCTGAGCTCCGAAACACGCTACCAAGTGTCTGTTTTTGCTTCCTACAGCCTTGGAGAGGGAGAGCCATTATTGGGAGAGGAGACCACTGATGGTATGTGCTTTATTTTTTGTAAACTCAAAAATAAGCAGCAGGCTTAGTAGTTAAATCATTCAGATCTAGGAACTTTGTGACCTCCTTCAGGGTCATTTTCCCAATAATAGATGCAAGGGACTAGTGTCATTCCAGGGCACCATGTGTTCTCTGGGATAGCATGATTCCCTCATGACCTCTGGCTAAATGGAGACTACTGTTACAATATTACATAATATAATACATAATATTGCTTGATATCTAGTAACCTAACAACAATTTTAGCCTAAGTGACTAGCAAGTAGGTTACATAACACATGCTGTCATATGTTGGCTAGTTGGAATAACATATTTAGTAAGTGCAATCCCAAATATGTACACAAATTCCAATGTTAGCTAGGTACAAGACAAGTAGTTTACTCATGTTTGTAAATAACCCCTGGATTCCTGGATACGTTGGTCCACCATGTTTATTGAAAATCTGCAATATGATTTGAAGTTTTGAAATTCATTGATTAATTGAAAAAACAAGCACATTATTACATAATCAACAATAACAACACAATATGTTTATGTAAAGTCTTTGTGTAACATTGTGCCTCTTGGCCAGTAGATGCATATGATTGAGCTGACATGTGTTTTCATTTCATTTTCACACCATGCCATTTAGCCTATTTCAGTGTGCCACATCGATGTAGATCCAAATATCAGTCTTGTTACAATCAACTACTGATTCTGGCAGCACAGTTTGTGCCCACATTGTCACAATACATATTTAAATCCCACTAAGCACAAATGCATATTTTCACTTAAACTCCAACTCTTATAAGTAACCATATTCTTCAATAACTACAATAAAACAGATTTTAATTATGAAGCTATGACAGTGAGGAATGTAAGTCTGAACTAGAGGTCCTATTAGTGGGTTAAAGACATAAAAAACACTTTATCTTTAACCAAAACCAACTGGAATGGAACATAGGGTGATTATTTTATGACTTTTACAGATGCTCCTAACACAAATTTTACAGATATGTTCGTATGGACCTCCTTCAAGTTATGCTGAGTGCAAAATTAAAGTAGATTAGTACAAAGATGAACCAACCGTAATTCTCTGAAGAAAAGTTTGGTTCATAGGACTTTTATTTGACCATCTTAGGGTTAGTCAAAGATTCTTTTCTGCTGAGAACATGTATATGAAGCAGTCAGATCCAGTCTTTGCTATATAAGAAGGGGTAGGAGTGTCTGTGCTTTGGTGGTGGAAAAAGTGTCCGTGCTTTGGTTGTGGAAAAAGTGAGGTGATAGTTGTGAGAATAGGGAAAGGGAGGAATGGAAGGGAAGGGACGGGTGGGGAAATAGCATCACAGCAATGAAGTGAAGGAGTTTCAAAGCAGTGCATCTGTGTGCTGGCAGATCTAATTTGGGCCGTATGCTGGAGATGGGGTCTTACAGGCTTTGGGCATGCTTAGTTAAAAACCATACGCTTTCTCTGTCTCCACATGGACATTTAGGGAAACTTAGTGAAGCAATGGAAAGTTGCCTAAGCAAGTATTTTAACCCAATACAAGTAGTCATGATTAAGGACTTTTTCCTGGTGGTGTATGCTAGTTAAACAAATCCTGCAAAAAGACATGAATTATTTACATTTTCATTTTTCCTGGCAAAAATCACTAACATATTGAACAAAATAGCTGCTTTTCCATATTCCCATAACAGCCAGGAGTTTCCTAAGTTTCAGAAATAGACCATTTCCATTTTTAAAGGACTGTTCATCATGTAGTAGTCATATTAATTCAGCACACATGCATTTGGTGATTAATGTTGCTTCTTGTAATGCAGAAAAACGATAAACGAAAAAAAAAGAAATTGTCAACTAAGGTACTTTGAAGTATTACGTATTTAAAAACTATTAAGGACACTGTAAAACAACTTGTCCTTCCATACAAAGTATGGAGTGTTTGCATATTCTTTTTTAAAGGCCAGACACAAAAAAGCAAAACTTGTAAACCAGTACTTAAATGAATGCAATAGAAATGTCTTTTAAAACTATCCATACTCTGATAACACTGTTTTGTACTTACAGACTTTCAGTACTGTTCCAAGTTTAAACCATATGTACACAGGAACTGAAATCATCTTTTGGTTGAAACTGCAAAGGTCTGCTTAGGTCAATCAACTCACTGGATTGTCGCAGATCTTTCCATTCATAATTGCGGTCCTAGTAAAAGTCTTGGAGTCAGAGTATTTTCATGGGATTGCACATTGCTTGGATGAGACTGCATCTGTTTTAGGGCATGAGAAATGAGAAAAAACTGTAATAGATAGTCTCTGGCTCTAAAGAACAGGAAGTAACAGTAAAAAGCCACTTACTGCACTGAAAATTACAGAGTGAAAGTCTAACTCCTTAAGAAAGTCAAAGCTTATGTACCATTTTATTTTATTTACATTCTCACTTAACAGGAGCAAGATGCAGAGTTTTATGGATTCTCTCTATTTCATTCTCTATTTAACAACAACTGTTTTCAATATACAGCTTACACCAGGAATTACTTCGAGTTTTGTTTTACAGTCACCTCACACAGGGCAAAGATAAAATAGAAATTCATAGAAGTGATCTTGCTTCTATGTGAGGTCCTGCTTAAACGGATTTAGCAAGTGAAAAATTCACAACTATTATTATTTTTTTTTTAACTTTGAACGACTATGGCATTATACGCCTATCATATCTAAATAATCTATGCATAATTTATGTTTATGCAAGAATTGAACTTTCTCAGGAAATTTTAAGCCTATAAAATGAACTAGACATAATTAAGCACTTTCAGTATTATAAAGAGCCACAATGGATAATCCAAAATAACTTTTTCCTGGAAAACTAAATGAAGTTCCACTTTAAAACTGAACTTGTAAATTAGGTTACAAAGCTTAACACTGTTGCAAGTATTTAATGATTTGGCTCTATTTATGAAAACGGTTTTAGCCGCTTAAGCAGTGTAGCTTTAGTACTAAAAGAAAAAAAAAAATACCAATAGAAATATTACATTAAGGTGTTGTCAATTCTAAATATATGTAGTAGTATTGTCTTAATACAATTAATTTTAAATGTACAGTTTTTGACGCTTTATTAATCTTTTTTTTCTCCAGCTTCGGCTAAAGCTAAGACGCTAACCGTGTACAGTCAGACTGAAAGGACCATGAAGGTGAAATGGCAGGCAGCTCCGGGCCCAGTTCAGAGCTATAAAGTGACATATTCCCCACAATCAGGCGGCAGAGAGATTGCCTTCAAAGTGGCGGCCAATGTGACAACCACCATGCTAAAGAAGCTGCAGCCAATGACGACTTATGACATCAAGGTTTACCCCGTTTACAGGCATGAAGAAGGCAAAGCAAGGCAAGGAGTAGGAACCACACGTACGTTGGCCCATAATTCAAAGCCCATGAGTCTTAGATCTGTGTTAGGTGTATGTGTGTGTCTGTTTATGTGAGCGTGTTTGCATGTGTGAGCAGCTGCTAACAGATTTAGAGTGCAGTATAATGTATCTTAATACATAGATTTCAGCTACGGCAATGCTATTAGAGTTTATGAGAACTGGTTATTAGTGATGTGTAACATATCAACGTTTAATTATTTTACAGGCAACATATTGCTTATTTGCAGATGGAAATACAATAAAATTATTCACTTCAGCAATTGGCATAGGCAACAAATGTTTTAATTATAAATTATTGTATATGGAATCCAAGTTACTGCTGGAAAATTTGATCCATGACAGATCAGATGAAGTACTAAACAGACAATGAAGAGTAGGATCACGTTGTGCTAATTAAACGTATGTTTAAGACAAGTATTCTTTGTCTTAAATTGATACGTTACTGTGCCACCCCTGCTAAGAGTGAAGCAAAAAACACCAAAACAGCTCTTGTGCTTAACAACACCTCCATCTTAACCAGTTATACCTTTAGCTAAATTCAAGGTCTTCTTTATAGTAATATGGCCATGAATTATATTACAGTGCTTTCTAATGTAATTATCAGAAGGTACTCCTGACCAAAAATATAAGCGGGGAAGACACAGACCGCCCTGCAAAATAATAGATGTTGAAGGAAGGCAACAAATTTACCAAATTGTTGGGCATAACTGCCTGAGCAATATAGGTTAGTACAGACTGTTGGTCTACCCAAACTGCAATTTTCAATAGACAAACATACAAAGTTGGGTTAAATAAAACTTTAAAGTATAAAATGTTAGGGTTCCTACCTTCCCCCGGTGCGTTCTTCCGTCCTCGCCGGTCGCCATTACAGAGCCATCGGTGGGACGGCTTTTTATTCACTATCTCAATTATGTCCAGATCCCGAACAGCTGCTTCGCGTCCTATAAAGGCGTGGTTTTTGGGGCCAGGTCATCATCATTCAGAAGGGATTCCATCTCCGTTCGGTTCGCGTGTCTGACCACAGGCGCCCTCGCGCCCTACCGCGTTCCCTAGAGTTAGTGGTTAAGTCCGGGGGCTAATTAGGGCCGATGGACTGGTATAGGTGGGTAACCCCGAGGTATTTAGTTCGTTAGGGGCACTTTGAGGGTTTTCCTGTTCCGCACCTGTGCGCTCCTCGCACGGTCAGAGCTCGTGCTCTTTGGTC
>JAUZSV010393058.1:0-11155 GCA_034780495.1 Parotocinclus cesarpintoi | reverse complement strand
CCATTGCTTTCTCCACCCCTCCCCATTTATCCAGGCTTGGGACCGGCGTGCAGCTGTTTCCAGTTACACGGCTGGGGCTTGCATACGCAAGTCAATGACTATTTGAAGATGCCAATTACCCTAATACACATGTCTTTGGACTGTGGGAGGAAGCCAGAGTACCCGGAATAAACCCACGCAGACACGGGGAGGACATGCAGACTTCACACAGAAAGGACTTCAATCCTGGGATTGAACCTGGGACCATCTTGTTGTGAGGCAAGCAGTGCTATTCACCGAGCCACTGAGCTGCCCATATAAGTGGGTATCTGGTCATTATTCAGTCCAGTCCAAGATACTACTCTTAGTCCAAAGCCCTTTGGTTTTGGGATAAAGTTTTAGATCATTGTGGGTGTACACAACTTAACTAATTAGACAGTATTACATATTTGTGTGTGTGTGTGTGTGTGTGTGTGTGTGTATAATATAGGAGTATAATAAAATAGTATAATGGAATAAGGAATATAAGTGGGTATCTGGTCATTATTCAGTCCAGTCCAAGATACTGCTGTCCAGGATACAGGTGTAAGCATGTCCTGGACAGGACTCCAGAGGATAATCAGCAGGTGTACTGATTTCTGTATGCAGCTAAATTGTTAGACAAAGGGTTATATTTCTGGTTTGCCATTACTCAACAATTTGGACATCTAATCATGTATTTTCACGATTCTACTCTTCTGCCTTTTGAGGCAAGTGAAAATCTGTGAATTTAATTAATACTTCCATTGACCACAACCTTGCATCTTAAAATGTCTATAGTCTTATTTCACTGTAAAGCTGCAAGCAGCACATTGTTTCCCTTATCACCTTCTTCCTGCAAGCTTTCTCTCTTTTTACTTTTCCCATTGCAGAGCACAAGCGGAGTGCAGTCTCAGCCACACTTTATCTCAGCATTCAGTTTGCTCACACTGAAGTACTTCACCTTCTATTTACTTTCTGTTTAATAAAACTTTATGCCTAGAGGCTGTGCTGTCATATGCATCATTTCAACTGATGTACTACAACAGCTAAGGTATCTGTCAACGTAACATATTGATCAAGTAGGTTAATTATCTTAATAATTAACACATACTAAATCCTTTTCCAGACTAGGTAAAAGCTCTTCAATGGAACTCCACAATATGATCATTCTTTCCATGTAAATGTTTTAACATTGTTTTTGGGGCCACACTTAAAGATGAATCATCGTAATTTTCTGCTTCCACAATTAGACAAACAACAGGTTGTGATATTTGTAAGCATATCTAATTAGACACTATTACATATTTGGCGCTTCTGGATTGTGCGTTATATAGCAACCCTCAAAATATCCATTATATTATGATTTCTTATTGACTAAGGCACTTTTAGCATTGCAGTCTACGTTCTGCTAAGTTGTTATTTAAATAGAAGCCTGATTTCAAAAATAAAATTGCACCTTTATGATTGTGATCTTCTAAAACTATCAGTACTGCATTTAGTCCCATATTTATTCACAACTAGCCTTCATTTGTGACAGCAAAAACGCCCACATGGCAACCTCTGATATAATTAACAGTTTAATTTGAACGGCTGCATAGAATATGTCTGTAAGTGGATGTCATACTCTGTGGACAAATTCGCTTCAAACTCGGCCGTTAAGACTGTGCTTTCGTCTTTGGCTTTGTTTAGACTGTCTACACAACGTTTGTTTTTTTTCCGTGCTGGTGTTTGATATACACGATCTGTTGACAGTGTACACCGCGTCACCTGCTAGTTTCTCGACGTATGTGCGAAGGAAAAAGCCGTTGCGAGCAGACGAAGCTCGTGCCGCTGGGCTGAGACATTTTCCATTAAGGGTCGCTCGCTGAAACGCCGGAGAAGCTCTGCAGCTTTTCTGCAAATCGCTTGTACTACACACATTAAGCTCCTTCGCACACAAAACGTGAGCGCGCTCAAGATCCGTACCGTATTATACTGTCCTATAGCTTTATAGAGTATGTATAATTAAAGACTTCAAGCCAAAGATGAGACGTTTTGCGTAACTGTTTAGCAAAACTAATGAAGGATTAAGAGCACCGATATAGACAGATAACGAAATGTGGGAATGAAGGCGCTATCCTTAGGTTATAGGCTAGACTCCGGAGCGAATGCAGACCACTACAAGGGCGCTCTTATTTTCCCGATCGAAGCGCAATCCACGCTCGTGACCTGATTTTTCCACTTCCACGCGGCAGGTTACGTTTAAATGGACGCACTCGGAGCTGGAGATGTGAGCAGCACTATAAGCAGAAGAGCGTGCGTGCCTATAAGCGGAAGTGGAGCCCGCCCTCTGGAGCGGCGCGTCACAGAAGCGCTCGGCGGGGGCGCGCCTCTCTCTCTCTCTCTCTCTCTCTCTCTCTCTCTCTCTCTCTCTCTCTCTCTCTCTCTGCCTGCCTACTTTTAATAGCTGCGTCATGTGACGGAGAGCAGTTGTAAGGCAGGTGCCCCTCGGTTCATTCTCAGTGAGGGGGCACTTCCCTGCACGACGGCGCAATCTGGACCGCTTGGATTTTCTCGTTTCTTCTTGATTTTTTTTTTTCGTTTATTTTTATTTTATTTTTAAATTTTTTCAACTTGTTTTTTACTTACCGTCATTCAGTGGCTGGATGGCGTGGGACAGGTGCAACCAGGAGTCTGTCTGGACGGAACTCGAGGTGAGAAATACGCACGAGAATAAACTTACATCGGGAAACTGAAAAACAACAAAAACACACGCGCCTTGCGTTAAAGCCGCTAGTACCGGAGCCTACGGCATTTGCACGGGAATGCGCCTGGTTGTGCTGCTTTTGCGTTCAGTCTGCTGTGTTTGCTTGATAATCCGTTCATAGCCTGCGCTGTGATTAGAGCTGAGCCGTGTCCTGTACCGCCTGACTGCTGACTGCTATGTTGTACCCGCGGCAGGTATTGGACATGGAAAGTTTTCTCTCTTTCGGATTTTACGCATTTCAACGCACATGCTGGATTTTTGCAAGCGCCTTCGGGATCTGCTGTCACTCAGTGCGTGTGATTGCAGGGAGAAAGGCTCTGACATCCCACTCTAATGAAAAGTCGGATGTTCTTCGTAGGAACGCATTACTTGCTTGCAGGAATAGGGGATTAACTATTAAACCTCGCTGAGCAAAATGTACCTTTCTACCAGGTAGACGGGCTAAATTAACGGTGCATTTTACTGCCCGGGGTTCATTGATGGCACGTTTGAATTCCCAGGCTTTTCTTTCAATCAAGAGTGAACAATACAGGACCTGTGATTTGTGCGCACCGTCTATTATGCGTATGATTGACAGTCCAAGAGAACAGGATGCACTTGTACGAAAAGTTCCGAACGGTTGAGGTTAGGGTTAGTGGGCGGGGTTAAGTGTCAAAGATTCTCTTACGATAAAAAATCGTGCGAAAACGCTTTCAATTTGTGAAAGGTTCTTTTCATGTGTGCTTGGAAAAGATCAGCTTTGAGCACGAGTTTCGTGCATGGTATCCATCTCTCCACCTATCTGTGCCTAATCCTTATTTCTTTACATCCTCCCTGTACTGGTAAACCTACACCACAGAAACTGTGTCTTACGCTTCAATTATTCATGTCAGAGATGGTCTGGGGAAGAATATCGACTTTTGTTTCTGTCTATATGCTCCATATTGTGTGCATCTCTGTGCCGACTGTAGCACTTTGTAGGTACATGTTTTTTGCTATACTGATATCAGTGCCATCCAGTCTGGGCATATTTAGCACTGTATCACTTAAAAAATGTAAAGCTGCTTTCTTGCATGGTGCCTAGAAACCCAGACTGCATCAGTGCATGCTCGCCATCGCATCCTCTGCTTCTCTTTCTGTTAGAGAAAGAAAGTGATTTTGTTAACATGATGCAAATGTTGGGAGACAATTCAGCAGGAAGGATTTGTGTTGAGGTCCTCCTCCTCACCGTAATTTAAACCTGCTGCCTTGTTAATATAAGCAAGTGCTCTGCAGTCTGCGTATTGCTGTGAATCCAAACAGCCTTGCTTACTGCAGACAGAAGTGATTTCATGGTAAATAAAATTAATCATATAATGATTTTATGGTTATTGGGATGATCACAGGTGGCGTTCTTGAGTAGTTCCATACACCGGGCTCTTACTTCTTTTACTACCTGACCCAGCGGCCATGTACCTTGGCCATATCCTGAACTGAACTCACACTCTTGCAAACAGATCCTTGTGGGCAAGCACAAACCTCAAAGGACAAGAAGCTGCTATTGAGGGCCTCCTTGCTTCACCTAGACATCAAGCTCTTTCTCCCTTCTCAGTTTACTTTTCAGCCACACACGGTATTTACACTAAACAATGCTTGTGAAGCATGTCGAGCTCAGGGGGGAATATTTCAATCGGAAAGTAATCTGCAAGCACCGTTACACTTATAATTAAAGCTATAAAGGATTCACAGAAAGTGTGAAGATAAATTATGGATCTAGCATGAGAGTTCAAACCTTATTGACTGTGTTGAATTGTAGTACTTACCATTCTCTGTTACGATATATTTATTTCTTTCTTATCAGCCTTTGTGTAGATTAGGACGCTATGACACATCTTATAAACCATCCTCTTATTCCATTGTCGGTGTATACGTTCTTTGTTTGTGGATGATAAAAATCTTATCTATCTACGTAGTTCAGCATGATCATTGCAGGTATTGATTCGCAGAGAGAACATTGGGTATTTGCAGCTTTGGTTGTGGATAAAGCCTTGACTGGGATTGACGGTTGGCAGATTTAAAGGCTGTTGATCCCTGCGTTAGCAGTCCAGTGAAGCCTATAACTCGTGAGTGTGAAGGCATGGAGTGACAGCTCATAGAAGGCAGTCTTTACACAGTTAAAATATTGAAGAGGATTACTACACAAAAGAATTATAAAATTTAAAATAGGAACAGAATAATGAGTTTTTTTTGTTTAGTTTTTATCAAATAGCCTGGTAGTGTAATGTGTTAAGTCATAGTAGGAGACTTTGGGATGACATATTGCACCAGAGCACACCAGAGGTAGTGCTGTCTCTGTGTAAAGTGAATGGCACATGCAGTATGTATTCATGATCTACCCATTTGCAGCATATTTATTTAAATAAGCAATGTTGCTCATCATTTGCTGTGGTTTGCAGTGTGCTGCCTTGGTTGGGGAAGATCAGCCCCTCTGCCCTGACTTGCCTGAACTGGACCTCTCTGAGCTGGATGTCAGCGATCTGGATGCGGATAGCTTTCTGGGAGGACTCAAGTGGTACAGCGACCAATCAGAAATCATTTCCAGCCAATATGGCAACGAGTCAGCCAATCTGTTTGAGGTAAGGAGGTCCATTTTTTTCTTTCAATTCATTCATTCATTCATTCATACATTGTCTTGGCCTATGATGGATTAGCACCCTGTCTAGGGTTGTTCCTGCCTGTCAGGCTTTCTCGTGACCATGCTTTCTATTGTGTGCACTTTACTCTTAAGTTAACAAATAGATTAAGGGCATATTCAATGGATTTGTCCCATCAGTGCATCCGATTAAGGGCTGAAGTTAAAACTGTGACTGCGGAAACCTGATCTAACAGGAGCCAGGTCATTGGGTCCAAGGTTTTAGACTGTTATATCTTTGACAGCACTGAGCTAATATGCGTGAAACTATCAACAAATAAAAAGTGGTAAAGAGGGTTCATGAAGTGGAACAATATTGCTTTCTATTGCTTCTGATCTGTGATTTGCCAAACAGCAGATTTATTACCAACTAAAGTTACATGTATAGAGCATTTCATACTTTGTATAAAGCAACAAAGTACAGGTTAAAATAGGGGTGTGATTTAAATAGATTGCTATACTTTTTTACAGACATTTGTGTACTGTATCACATTTTTTGCCTGATGTTTGTCGAAAAACCCAGTGGCTATACTTCATAATAACACTCAGCCATAGCTGAAGCACTTCTGATTGTGGATAGAGAAAACTACAATAATCTTTGGACAGCGTCCATGGTTTAATATCTTAGCTGATGCCTTGGTGGTGACATACAAACATTAATAGTTACTTTAAATTACTGAGGTAGTTTAGTTTTTGTCTGCATGGTTGAAAGTCACATTTCCATTAGGCCCAGCAGGTAAATCACTAGCTTATAAAGTAGAATGGTCAATTTCCAAGCTGTCATGTTGTTGGAACAGGAGAAGGAGGAGGTTAAAGCTTTACACTTGTTATTCAGTAGCATTTCCATCACTCACGCAGAAAGCAAAGTCCAGAGGCAAAGAAATGTGGCAGCTGAAACAAAGCGACTGAGGCCTGGGCTAACAGGCTAGTTCATTACGCTCATGAGAGGAGATAGACAGGATGGAATGATAATGCCTTTTTGCTCTTGGTAAAAGAGCAGTGGCAGTTTCGCTTGTTGTTTGTGAGTATGTCCACCGGTGTGTGGATGCTGGAGATAAAGGCTTGTGTTGTGATGTCCCATATCCCCCATGGTTTCAACGACAAATGGAAGGAGCTAAACGAGCATTAATCATACCTGTGTGTGTTGTGTGTTGATACACTGGGTCACAGAAAGGCTAAAAATGCTATGAGAGGACAGTTGGGTGTCTATGTGTATGTTGAGAACATGAATAGAAGCTTATCAGAGTTCACAAATTGCAGTAGGTATAGCTCACGTCATTGTATACACTACTGTATACTTAATATACAACTTTTATACTTTAAATTGCTAGTGCTATAGGAACAGAGTTCCCTAGCTCAGCCTTGATACTGGCCAGCAGCTAAGAGCAGACCCTGCAGCAGTGTTTAAAGTCATTATTGCCAACACTGATGCATGTGCACTGCCGACATCGGCCTGTGTGGGTCACTACAACCGTCAGCAGCGGTGTCAAGATAGGTTAATAAATGGCCAGCTCTTGTGTAAAGCAACTTGGCAGAACTTTTTCATCTTTCCCCTGCTCCCATTCAACCCCAGGCAATGTTTTCTTAACCCAAGTGTAGTTAATAGATGGCCTGCCTAGTCTTCTGATCTCATACTCTCAGACACCCTCCACACACCACATACTGTTGTTGTCCGTTTTCATGAAGAAAATTCACTTGTTTATTTATTCAAGCACAGCCACATGCAGATGCTAGGCAGTCTGATGAGTAGGAATATATCGCAGGTCACTGTTTTGGGGACAAACGTCTCAAAACCATTCTGTTATACCAAAGAAAGAGGGAGGAGAGAGAAAGAGAAAAAAATGCTAGTTTCTCACCTGCAGTCCCCACCCATGCTAGAGCAGTATAAATCTGTCCATCTAACAAAATCGTTATATTTTCTTTCATAAATGATTGCCATTGAACCAATCGTTTTATACTTTTTAAATATACGGTGCTGATATCAAAAGTGAGTATTTGCTGATATCTTTACTGACATTCTCACAGTAACTGAGCTAATTATCCACAAAGGCATGATGGTGGTGTCCTACATTCAAGGCAATGATCTGTGTCATGTCAGTTAACATCACACGTGTGTACAGCCTAAAATATAGGTGCATCAGTTCAGAAGTCAAATTCAATCTGATCCAGACCCAGTATTCAATAACGATAACCCAATCAGATCAGTGTATTGCTAAGCTTATGTGCCCATTGGACAGTGCCTCAGACATGGTTAAGTACAAATGTAGTTAAGTACAAATGTACTATTTTGCATTTTAATTGAATTTGATACAATGGTTTTAATAAAAAAATATATAATTAGCATACTAATTGGAGCTGAATCTATGAAAAATAAAAATGAATTACATACTTGCCAGAATTTAATAGTATTTAGTGTGATCTCCCTGAAATAACATGAGCTGACAAGAATTCCACAAGCGTGTGTAAAATTTGATGATGCCATTACAACATGTTTTCAGAATATTCCAAGGAGCATAAGAGGTTAATGAATATGTGGATTTCTCTGTTTTCAAGTGACCCAATAAATGATTCATGGATTTAATTTATGTGAAGAAAAGTCAATGGAAGTAAGCACTCTTTGATCTTCTTTGGTCTCAAGCAGTTGTTGCAAGGCATTGAGCTCTGATTTTGGCCATTGTACTGCAGTATGAATATATACAATATGAATACCACAGAGATCCAAACAGGCAGAGGTTTGGCCCAAACTACAGTGTAATAGAATGGTAAATGCATTAGATAGATAGATAGATAGATAGATGGATGGATGGATGGATGGATGGATGGATGGATGGATGGATGGATGCATAGATAGATAATTTTAATTAGATAATACTCCCAACAATGTTGTAAATACAATAGCATTTCTAATTCTGAAAGTATAGTGCTACACCAGTCTGTAGGCTATTAATATTTGTTCAAGTTTTGGGCCTAACCCATGTTTTACCAGTGATACTACATTGTAAAAGATACTTCAGATAAATGAAAGTTTCTAATAAATTAATAATCACAAAATTAAATATTAAGTTGTAATAGAATTGAAAAAGCATTTGTTTCAGCTTGTGCTGAAGTGACAGTTTCATTAATAACTAGAAGCTGGTGAAGTCGTTTACATCTGGTCCATTTGACGTGAATGTGTCACATCGGTCACCAGTATAAAGGCCAAACTAAATCCTGAGCATCCTGAATGCTGGACTGAAATCATGCATATGGCAGTGACAAAAGACAAATACAGTATATTTGCATATGCAGGTTTGACTTGCCCAGTCATGTGTAAGCCTGAAATACTGAATACAATATATCCTAAAGACAGTAATGCCACTTAATATCAGGGTCGACCTGTCCCTTTGATTGGGCATTGGTATAAAATCGCTATGTGTCTTATTGTCTAGTGTGTGCCCTGGTGTACTTTGTGAGTGAGGTATGCTGTGTTGGTATGCTACTGATACTGTAGCCATGCTGAAATCTGTTCTCTACATACAATAACTAGAATATCATGATCACAAGCTGAGAGAGGTTGCATTTTATTTCGAGTGTTCTTTATACCTTGTTAAAAATAACTAACCAATGATTACCCTACTGTATTAGGGTCATCCTACCAGCGTATATTGCTTAGGTTTGCACAGTACATCAAAAGGGGACTTAATGACAGGTTTGAAAATCTTTCATGCAATATTTGCAAAGTTGTGAGATGTACATGCCATGGATGTACTTGAACTGTTTATTTGATGTCCTGCCACCATGTAAGGGGTCGAGTGGGATAGAAAGATTTGGACAAGCTAGTACAGCCAAAGCAAGACACATAGTAAAGTATTTGTACTTATTGAAAAAGCATATTACAGCTGCTTAAAACAGGTACAACAGGAAGGTTTGATGTAGGGCTGCAACTCACGATTATTTTAATAATCGATGAATCGGTCGATTATTTTTTTTGATTAATCGATGAATCTGATATTTCAATAAATAAATATTTTTCAGTAGCAAAGGTGCAAAAGCTAAGAGATACGCACACATTGGCACAATACGTATAAATACCTAATTACACAAATTAGAGTAGCTCGAATATGTTACCTTTATCCCTGTCTAAATACAATTTATCCTGCCTATACAGTGCAGTTTCTTCATTTACACCTTCTTCTATGTCAGTCGTGTTTCTTTAAGAAGTTAATACATTCTACAAATGTTAAACTTATTTTGAAATTTCCATGTCGCTCCGTTCAAGTCGTTCTTATTTATTTTTTCCAGCATTGATGAAGAGCCGCAGGTGACGTAATCGGATATGTAAAGGCGAGTAAGACATAAATCGCGTGACACAACGAATCGATAATGAAATTCTTTGGCAACACATTTAATAATCAATTTTATCGATCATTACTTACTTACTTCTCTGTACATAATGACAAGGTTTTTTGTGTGACATAAACATCCGGGTTAATAGCGAGTGTAACTCGCTCATAATTCAGTAACTTTATTACCATCTCCGTAAAAGAGTTTTATTTCTTAACACTGAAGTCCTGTTCATAAAATGCTATTGCTGGAATCAATAAAATATTGAGAGTTACTCCCCATTGATACTGACCCTCGCAGGACCAGCACAGATCAGGTATTATTTGGACGATGGATCATTCTCAGCACGTCTACCATATTTCTCTGCCTTGTAGATGTAGAGTCGGAGTTAGTAGTTCATCTATAATTGCACAATTTGTGTTAGTCATCCTTGAATTCACAGTATGTTGCCTATAGGATACTGGTGGCTGGACATATTTGGCAAGTGGACTATCTTCACACCAGCAGTGACACTGAGGTGTTTAAAAACTCCAGCAGCACTGCTGTGTCTGATACATTCATACTAGCACAACATGCCATAACATATCACCTCCATGTCAGTTTCACAGCATTACTGAGAATGTTCCTGTGGGGGTCCTGGCCATTAGAGAACAGGGGTAAGTAAAGGGGACTAATGAAGCATGTTGAGAAACATATGGACTACAGTCTGTACTTGTTAAACTACAAAGTTCTTATAAAGCATGAGTCAAAAGTCACAGGACATGTCATGTGCTGCATTGTGGGCGTTTCGCAAAGGCTGCCAAAACCAGGGATGTAACAGTGCTGTGTGAAACTGGTAACCTTTCTGTGTGTCGGTGTTATGATAGGGCAGCTGCGTTCCCCGGCCATCATAAATCACCAAATCCATCTTCAGTTACCTGTGACGAACAAAATAAATGTTTTGAAATTTGTGTGTTGATAACGTTTGAACCGCTTTCAAGATGCCATGTTCCGGACATGGCCTAAAAGAACGTTTCCCTCCTCCACTGGTGAGGTATTCACATATTTCGTTTTACCTTTTGTTTCTTAAATGAATGTGTCCTGACATTTGACTCACCCTGTATATGGTAAGTACAACTGATAAAATGGACAGTGAGTGTAGAATTGTACCTAATAATGTGGTCATTGAATGTATTTATTATTTTTTCAAGAGTAAACAAAGTATGTGATTGATATTACTATTAATAAAAAAACAATCCAATCCTAAAGATTGGTTTGGGTGGCTTTGGGCCCTTGAGAAAGGATCCCATATTTGCTTACAGGGATTGGATAATGAAACTGAAACACCTGGTTTTAGACAAAGGTTTGGCTATAGCAGCTCGGCCATGTGTATTTTGACCCTGTGGATCCCGACGGACAGTTCTGGTGGAAACAGGAGAGTTGAGGTGCACATTTAA
>JAUZSV010392972.1:0-11156 GCA_034780495.1 Parotocinclus cesarpintoi | reverse complement strand
CATCCCCACCGATGGCTCTGTAAGGGCGATCGGCGCGGACGACTACAAGCTCCGGGAGCGGGTAGGACCCTAACATATATAGCTGTGGATCAGGACATAGGGAACAAAAGTACACTGTCCACTAAATATCAAAGTGTTGTTTTTTGCTGTACAAAACACATCTGCCCACATTCCATTTACAACCAGCAAAGCCCGTGCATATATTTTTATAGTGGCTCAAAATTATGAATTCAAAGCCATTTCTCCAATGAATGAATGGGAATCCTTCATCTCATTCAAAACAGCAGCTACAAGAACACAACATAGGCTCTTAGAGATGCACTCTCATCAGTTAATGTCTATTAGGTCTGTGCCTGGGGCTTTAAAGTAGATTTTCTATGCACTTCACTGATCACTGGGAGAAGTCTTAGTCTTGCAGCACGATACTGCAGAGAGATATTTAATTCAATATAATATTAAATGCCACCTAAATTAAGCAGTTATATAGAGACTTTGATTAACATTGCATTACCAAATTGTAATTAAATTGAAGGGAAGCTGGGCTTCTTTTATTGTCTACACATGTGGTCTGTGCAGTATGTTTAGCTCCCTCAAGACAATAACTGTGGCATTATTATGCTTATGGTAAGATAACAAAAATGCATCTTGTAAAGTTCTATTAACATTATGACTTGTACATTGTTATTAATATCGTAATTGAATTCCCATTCAGGAGTCCTTCAACTACATTTTGAAATATTCCCATATTTGTGCAATTCGTCAATATTGTGTGCATTGTTTTAAAAATACAATGA
The DNA here is from genome assembly GCA_034780495.1 of Parotocinclus cesarpintoi. Classification (NCBI taxonomy): domain Eukaryota; kingdom Metazoa; phylum Chordata; class Actinopteri; order Siluriformes; family Loricariidae; genus Parotocinclus; species Parotocinclus cesarpintoi. The sequence continues at coordinate 10,362 of JAUZSV010392972.1, read as the reverse complement.
GAGCAATACAAAATTGGTGGTGCGCAATGCTTGTGACCCAGAAGGATATGTGCAGACATTCTTATTATACGGTATGTAGTAATAATAGTAATAGCCAGATATAAAGTTGAAGTGCATTTTATTCACAACAAAACATTTAAAACAATATTTATAATATTTATAGCCTACTCTGAGCTCAATGGTGCAGAGTTCATGGTAGGCTTGGTCTTCTGGGCCTCCTCAATTACCTTGCAGACTTCCTAGGTGATACTGGCCCCATATCTATGTAAGGGTGTTCTGGGTCTGAAAACAGGTGAGAGAGTGTGTCCGGCCCAGGCCAGTAGGTGAGCGCAACGTTAAAGTGGCTGATAAATAGAGCCCACCTAGCCTGCCTGGAGTTCAGCCTTTGTATGTAAGAGAAGTCTAGACATTAGAGAGTAGTATTGTGGGGTTCCTAAATGTTAATGCCAAAAGTTCGCAGTTACCCATGTCATAGTTTGCTATGGCAGGAAAATAGGCAAAGGGGTAAAGTCTGTCTTTGGGTTCATACATTTGGGTGGAGACTGTGCCAACTCCAGAGTCTGACATGTCCATGACAAACTGTAGGGCTGGGTTATGCTGTAGGAGGACTGGAGCGGAGGAGAACACTTCCTTCAGTGGTCTAAAAACTTTATCGGCTCATGTGGACCATACAAAGGGGATATTAGGGGAGGAAATTTAAGGAAAGCGGAAACGCAATCTCACTGTAACTGGGGATGAATCTCCTGTAGAAGTTGACAAACCCTAGCAAGCTTTGCCTAGGAAGGCCCTTACGGTTGGAGGAACTTTTCACTCCACTGCTGCTCACATCTTGGTTGGTCTGCTCAATTATAAAGCCCAGGAAATCCACCATGCACTTGGCGATTCTTAACGAGGCATGAGAGCACCTTTTGTACATGAAGGATCTTATCTTTTTCCATCTCTGACTTCTTTTCCCTTTGGCTTTCCCGTTTTTGACCTTGGATTATTTTGACCATGTTTATAGCCTGCTGTTTCTAATAAATACATTGTTTTCATCCAGTCACCACATCTCCGTGACATGGAGGCAACAGCTTCTGGATTGGGTCCTGGTTCTTTACTGTTGGTTGGTTACCAGCTGTTGGAGTTCATAAACAGCTGGACAAGGTAGCACAATCTGTAACCCAACTTATAGAAAGCTTTCAGTCCAGTTGGACCCACTTTAGATGAGCTTTGGCACCTTGTGTCAAAATAAACTCAGTTGACCTCTGCGGTTTCAGTTCCACTCCCCTCCAGTTCCGCTCTCCTGAACACATCCTCATAGCATCATGCATCCTTGGAGCTATTCAGTGGGACTTTGAACGACAGATGGATGACACCCTCCCATGGTTACACATCCCTCTGATACCTGTGCCCAAAGTTTTAAAAGTGAGATCCCTCACACCCAGATCCCTATCACCAAGAATCCAACGTGCATTGTAAGCACTCGAACCAGGAGCTGAAGTTCGTATGCTGCTTCTGTTTGATTAATTTCTCACCTTGGTAGATATTACAGTGAATGTCCTCAGATATTCTGCCACCAGACTTACCCCTCTCAGTGTAACCTGGGTTATCAGCCACACTTTGTCACATGGGACCCAATCCAACCTATGATGAGCTGGCTGTGGATGTGGTTCAAGTGCCACGAGGAGGTCTGGAGCCAGTGCGATTCGCCATTACAATAGCCTGGCTAATTGGTGTCCTACAAAAAATATGAACAGTGTTACTTATAGACTTTATTTACTTTCTTACACTTTCTTACACTGCTGGCGTTTTTCTTTGAATGTGTTATATAGTGTGTGAAAATCTGCCAACAGATTGATACGTCTTGAAGGTGTAGGTGGTCCTGTGAATCACAGAAGAGACTTCCCTTCCACTCCCATTTTCAGATAAACTTAATCTTTATCATCCCTCCTTTTTTGCTTATATGTTTTTTGTTACTATTACGTGTATATGTCAAATAGCTTTTGCGTTTCTGTTCTGCACTACACTCGGCTTAGTACTACTCTCATACCCCCATTCATTCTGTTGCGCTAAGAGTATGCTAGTTTGAACACACACACACCCACACACACACCCACACACACACCCACACACACACCCACACACACACCCACACACACACCCACACACACACAAGTTTGTCTCTCTATCGTTGTGTGAACCTTGACAGAATGAACACTGTACCTACTTAGTGTTTACAAAATAAGTTTTTGTAGTCCAGCAAGGTATCCCCATCATGTAAACACGTCAGAGCTTTCTATCATTTTGGAGGTACATTTGGTCTTACATGGTAAACAACATACATGATAAACACACAAGCACAACCATACACACACGCACAGTTGCTTACACAGCCATTCAAAATGAACATTACATACATTTCCTATTCAGAGTGCCAAACAGCACATGTTGCCTAGATTACAGTATTTGAAGGTTCAAGGTTTTAAATTGATTGCAGCCCACACATCTATTTATACAGGAGGTTTCTGATATGAAATATCAGGCATCCAGACTGTTTACTTACTGAATTTGCTCGTACTCTGCATATTAAAAGCACCATGATTACCCAAGAGATCTTGCTGAAATTAATCAGTGGAGCCTTTAGTTAGAAACATGTCTCTCTCTGATCATGTTGTCTGTCAAATTCACGTTTCTCTAATTAAGATGTTTCTTTTTAAAATCAGAAATAATATGGTGAAAATAACTGCTGAGTAGCTCAAGCTTTCAAAAAGCTGAATGTGGTTTTAAAAAAAAAGAAAAGAAAAAACAAACAGCAGCAGATGATGATGAGCTTATTTTGAACTGACTATATTCTTAAGATGTTTTATTCTAATGTTCATAACCTGTAAACCGCAGTAAATTTAGACAGTTCTGGTCTTCTTTGATATGCTTTATGACCACGTTCCCATTGGAAAACCTGGCTTTCTGGACATAGTCTAATATATATACCCCCTCAACCATTATTTGCTGGGATATTCAGATATGTCATTTTCCTGTGTCTTTTGACTCATCCTGTATATTTGTAAAACACATTAGGCCATTTAGCATTGCTCATTAAGCTTTTTATAAGCTTGATTACATAAAAATAAGATAATTAGATAAAAATTATGTCTGAGACTTATCAACCATTATGCATTTGTTATGTATTGCTATGCTGTGGGATGTTTTTTGCAGATCGTTAAAAGGTTATAAAGAACAATCATCATTCAATAATGGATTAATTATCTCATTCATGTATCCTAGTCATAGTTATGTTTCTTGTTCACTACAAAATATGTTACATATTGTATCATTTCAGGAAATAAAACAAAATTAAGAAGTGTATTACTGTATCTCTTTAGCACACCTGAAAGTACAGTGTTCCCTCGCCACTTCTCGGTCCACCTTTTGCAAACTCGGTTCATCGCATGTTTATAAAAAATATTAATGGAAAAAGTATTTTTTTTCTCTGAATTTTTACATTAAAGAAAACTCAAAATGTATACAAATATGTTTAAAATATAAATTCTAACCATAAAGGAAAGTTATAAATCATAAAATATTACGATTTACAGTAAACAGCGTATTTACTCAGTGGATGAATACGCATCAAAAACGAGAAGCAAGACTAGAGCATCGGCCTAGAGCAGAGTCGCTCCTTGCCGACATGACATAATTGAAGCTTCAATTATGGTTCATATAGATTTAAATAATACATTCTCTATAGCTTTAGTAAGACACCAAAGTACAAAGATATATCACTGAGGTGGCATAATGTATTTGATACATACTGTTATCTAGCATCAGGTCTCTATCATATCTGTGAACATCTTACCTGTTTCTCTTGGAGACAAAGGTTAAGGTAAGAGAAAAAATAGATCAAAAGTCATAGCTTTCCACCCTTATTATTATTATAATCATATAATAAGCTTGAAAAACACTGGTAGGTTTGATTTCAACTATGTATTGTCCCTTAGCCTATTTAAAGTACAATCAAAATGTCCTAACATGTTAAGCTAACATGTTATTATGCAGCCTCATCTGTCAATTTAGCTGGTTCAAATAGTCTCAAAATAATTATAGGTTTACTCAGATGTGATGCAGCTCATTAGTGTAATAAAAGCCCGTAGAGCAAAAAAATGTTAAAATGTAGAAAATCTCGTTGGTGCCTATACAATTTGGTAGTCGTATTAAAGAAAAAATTGGTTGTATAATCATGAGCGGTTCACAAAACATGAATTTATGTGAAATGTAAATATGAAGACAGTTTAATTAATAAACTGATTCTGATTACTCTCCTGTCATACTATGAACACATACCGACTAACAGATTAGAATATAGGAATCATGCTGCAGGCAGCACGGTTGTTTGGTCGGTAGCACCACTGCCTCACAGCAAGGGGTTCAATCCCAGGGTGCAGCGGCCTGGGCCCTTCCTGTGTGTGGTCTGCATGTTCTTCCCGTGTATGCGTGGGTTTACTCTTGGTACTCTGGTTTCCTCCCACACTCCAAAGACATGCATGTTAGGTTAATTGGTGTCTCTAAAATGACCCTTAGCGTGTGACTGTGTGCATGACTGTTTGTGTGTGCGTATGCCCTACGATATATTAGCGTTGAACTTGGGTTGTTCCTGCCCTTTCTGGCTTGCCTATGTGGTTATATCAGCTATTGTGTAACTGGCTGGCCCCCGACCCTGTTTAGATTATGTGGAAGATAATGAATGAATGACTGAGTCAGGCTGCACTCCTACGGTTAGCTGTTAAAAGAACTGCTAAAACCAACTCAACATAATGAGTGGATAATAATGCAGCATAAGTGAATAGGGGCAAAGGCTTCAAAAACACGTTTTGGCTGTCTAATCTAAATACATTTTAATCATTTTTTAAGCAGCATTCACATACTGTACATGCAATACACACTCACACACACACACACACTTTATGCAACATATGCATTAATGTATTTAAAACCTGATATAGAATGGTTGGTTGGAGAGAGAAAAAGTGAGACAGAGTGATTTTAGGTAAGACATCTAGAGATGCCTGGCTGACTCATACTTTCCTCACACGCACTTTATTTTAACCACCTTCTGTGCCTCAGTGTGCGTCAAACCTCATTGATTTAAATTTGGCACAGGGAAATGGCTTTCCTCTAACACACACACAAACATACACCTCAAAAGAACATAAATGCCAGAAAGGCATTTGCGTTTACAACAGTTTTATTGATTTTTAGCATTACTTCAGATGTGTAACGTCTTAGGACAGATGATTGCAGAGCATATAAACAATTGAACCCAGGTGAAAGGAGCTTTGTAGTGTCTGAAGAAAAAAAGTGCCAGCGTAATGGCAGGCACTAAAGAGCCAGCGTTAGCAGAGCTGCCGTAGGCTGTTATCTAGAGATGAGAGTTGATAGATATTGAAATGAAGGTTTTTGTGGCGGTGCACTGTGTTTTGAGCACTGAATCTGCTTTCTTAAGCAGAGAAATTGACTGGGCTGCACTCAGGGCCTTTTAATAAACCAGTCAGGGGGAGACCAGGGAATAATTGAGGTGATGATATTTAAGATGCATTCTTTGCAAGCTCTTGGACTACATTCAGATGGAAAGCAGCCGACCTGCACACAGACTACAAAAAGAGCAATATTACAGTAATTTTGGAAGGCATTAGAGCTTACAGCATTGTCAGGGGTGAGTGAGGAGCATAGCAAGCAGATAATCAGAAGCAAGAGATAAGAAATTGCGTGCATTAAGGGACAAAGGGGAGAAGGAATCTGTCCCCTTGTGTGATATGCAGTTCATTTCCAATTTGCTTCAAAGTCTTCCTTCTCTCGTTCTATCTGTCCTTCAACTCTTTAATCTTAACAGAGTTTCTTATTCTTCCTCAGAAGTAAATGCATCTGTGTAAAGCGAATGTATATCTGTGAATAGAACATATATAAGATAAACATTATGACCACTTACTGATGGAATAATGAATAGCATAAAGTAGGTTGTTTCACTATGACTGCACATGTCAAGGTCTGGGATATATTACAGGTAAATAACCAGTAGCTTCTTTTCGTATACTTTCTGGACGCAAGATAAATTGTTAAGCAAAAAGAACTGGCTTTGAATATGGCCAAATTATTATGGCCAGATGGCTAGGCTAAAGCCAATCAACAATGCTTGCTGTTTTGTAACATTAGGGTGTAAAAACAGTGGTAAACAGTGTTGGGTAATGCATTACAAAGCACATATTTGTTATCACATTACAGTTACTAACATAAAAAAACAAAGTTACCTACATTGTTACATATGAACTAATGTCTTGCCAAAGCACAGTGCACAGCTTGCCATGTGACTCTGAATTTCACATTATATTTGGTAAAAAAGGTGAAATGTGAAAAAACATCACATTGTTACGCATGTATTAAATATGTGCTATACCATCTATACTATATGTATTAGTACTACTATGTTACCCATACCCAGAATTATTATCCACTAACAATTAGTATGTACTCTGTTGTCTTGGACATGAATGGAAAAATGTGATTTTCTTGTTGATGGTCTTGAATATTATTCAGGTAATCTTATAGGTTTCTCATTCTTCTCAGGTTATCTGCTATGGAGTGTAAGGTAAATGGGATCATACGTTTTCTATTAAAACACACAAAGCTAACCCACATTTTTAAATTACAAAACTAATATTTTATAAAACCAAGTTTTATACATGTTTAATGTTACTATTACTGTTGCATTTCTTACTAAATGTACTATAGAAACAAATACTGTCTATCGTTGTTGTAATTTTTTAGATCTTTTTTTATTTCCATTTATGGTTCTGTTCTGCAGGAGGCTGACCTTGCTGTAGCTCCTCTCACCCTGACTGCAGCCAGAGAGAAGGTTGTTGGCATGACTAAGCCATACATGCAGACCGGCATCAGTGTCCTGCTGCGCAAAGACATCGTGTCCAGTGACTCCGGCTTCTTTGACTTCCTCAGCCCCTTTGCTGGAGAGACCTGGTTCGGCGTTCTAGTCGCTTATCTTGTCACTGCACTCAGCATCTGGACAGTGACAAGGTAAAGATTCCTATCACATTTTAAAACCCCCTTATTCTGCATCCATAGATAAAAACACACACAGTGTGCAGTTCCTAATTCTCGAGTGGGTCTTTCAGGTCAGGGGTTCATGCGGTGGACTGCGCATGTACAGTGCAGTGCAAAAGTCTGAAGCCACCACTAGATTTGTTGTTGTAGCAACGGTGAACAAGAATTTATGACTTACAACATATTACGAATTTATTTTTGCATTTCAAGTAGTTGCAGTTATTCAGAGGTTAAATGATGTATGATTTTGTATGTTTGTGTTTTTGTTTTTTCTCTTCATTTTTTTAAAAACAATATTTGGAATAAATTTTTTATTATATTTTCAGAAAAACAGACTATTATAGACTATAATAAACAGGTATTTTGATATGGTCCTATCTGGCACCTTTGCAAAAAAAATTTGGTTACCCCTGACGTATTATTAAGCAGAGTACAAACTTTTCCAGTTCTCTTGTGTCCGGGTCCTAAAAGTGTCACAGACTTTTTTTCGAACGGATGTTAAACGGTGGGTACCTGTAACGTGGCAGTGCGTCTGCAGTGGTACCATTTGGCCTGCCTTGTCTACCCTCCTTGATTTATTCTGCGTTTGACCTATTTTAAGACTGAGCCCGAGTGAATGGAGCCAACCTGGGGCTGAGCAAAACCACTTCACCATCCTGAACAGTCTGTGGTACACTGCTGGAGCTCTCAGTCTGCAAGGTGAGTCCACAGTCGCAGCTTTACTCGACGTTCATCTCCCATATGCTGTATGATACTTACTGGCGTGTTGAACTGCTCTCTGTCCAGGTGCTGGCCCTCACCCCAAAGCTCTGTCTGGCCGTGTAGTCTGCTGCACCTGGTGGATTTTTGCCTTGGTGCTGCTGGCCTGCTACTTCTCAAACCTTAGCTCCAGCCAGGGCTTAGAGTCCCCCCACCTGAGGATAAAGGGTTTTGAGGAATTGGCCAACCAAGACGTTTTAGCATACGGAACCCTGGCCGGTTCCTCCACTCTCGCTTTCTTTAAGGTGCCGTTGCTCATGAACATGACTTGAGTAGTGTATCATAGAGATAGGTGGTGCGTATGCTGTCCTTTGAACAATATGGCTTGGTGGTAAAAGCAAACATTTGTGTTAATGTTGTTGTTCTAAGTGGGCAGTATACTGTTTGAAAATACAGGTATGTACATTTTTTACGAATATTATAGGCTACTGTAATGTTCATACAAAGGATATTTTCACAAGAAAACTGTGTTTGAAACCGCTAAGTGTAACAACGCTGCTACCCTCTGCACATGACCTGAAGCCTAAAATGTTCTCCATACACAGACACCCGCACACACACACAACAATGTGGTTCATTAGATACACACACATTAATGACCACACACACAGACTGCGAAGTCAAAGTATAAACACACAATATGGAAGATAAAACCTCACTGGCTGCACACAACCAAGAGGAAATGAGCCCAGTTGAAGAAACACTCATTTCCAGAACAGGCTATGCATTATCCCCTTTAAAACATTTAAAACCTTTAAGCACAGTAGAAACTTATCAATTTCACAGCTCAGCTACGTTCTGGAAAATAAATTAAAGAACAAAAGAAAACTCATTAAAATATGACAAACTAAATGCTAAATGTGTATTTTAAAATTTCCCTTAAATTATGCCACAACATCCAGAGTTAAAAGACAGATTTAATATACATTAGATATATTTATTATAATCTTTGTAAAACGCGATGACCTGTTTTACTTAGTGAACTGGTTTAGGCCAACGCTTATCTATCTCAAACATCCTGATCATCTGAACTGCATCTACCTGTTGAAGCATAAACCAGGTTTTGAGTTGCCTAATTTGTTGGTTTATCCTTAAATTTTGCCGTTTTGACCAGAATTCCAACAATCCAACCTACCGGCGCATCTATGAGCACATGGAGAGGACCAAGAATTTTGTGTCGTCAATGGACGAGGGTGTTCAGAGGGCCAGGGAGGGGAACTTTGCCTTTATTGGGGAGTCTGTGTCCTTGGACCTAGCTGTGGCCCGCCACTGTGAACTAGTTCGGTCCCATGAGGTCATTGGCATGAGAGGCTACTCCATTGTGACTCCTCTGGGTAAGAATTTGTTCAACAAATTAAAGCATCTTCTGTATTTCTATTATGAATAATGTTGCTGATGATTATGATGTGCGTGTGTGTGTGTGCGCGTATGTGCCTGCAGAATCTCCCTTGCTAAAGAACCTGAGTGTGGCCATACTGCAGCTAAGCGAGGCCGGTGAGCTAGCATACCTGCGCAGTAAGTGGTGGGCCAGCAGCTGCATGGCCAACAGTGCAAAAACATCAGGACTGAGGACCCCTGGTATGAAGGGCATCTTCCTGGTGCTGGGTGTAGGCTTGGGACTAGGAGTGCTACTTGCCCTGTTGGAGCTCATCTCCAAGTCCCGCAGCAGTGCTGAGGAGCAAAAGGCAAGCTGTGACAAATTACACACAAACATAGACCAGCATTTTTTCCCCTAATCATCTGAGATGCTAGCTTACCCCAATATGCTGCTCCTCACATGGTCCCAATAGCCCCCTGTTGCTCTGGTCAGCCTTGTGGAGGGTCTCGCTTGTTGGATCAACACAAGCTTTTTCGCTGGTGATAAAACATTCTAAAAAAGGATGCTTTTCATCTGAACTAGTTCAGCTAATGCATCTTTGACCACTGTTTTACAACACCTGTGATTATGTGTAAATTAAAACGCCTTTTTTTCTCGAAATATACTGCTCACAGAAATTAATGTATTTTAATGTATTTAAAAATTAAGGATATCTTATTTTCCAGAATCCAACAACAACAATAATAATAATAATACATATGCAAGTGTAACTAATAACATGTAACTGGTTTAACTTATTATTATAAGTTATTATTCATATTAAACCATTTAATTTAATTCAGAATGATAATATATTTCGTACATTTTTGTTTTAGAGGATGAGTCAAAAGTCAAGGACATCCTTTTATTTTAGAAACAAAAGGGAAAATTACATATCTGAAAACCCAAGCAATAATGTGTTAGGGTTAATCTTTTAGGCTATATCTGGAACATGGCCTCCATCTTGAAAGCTGCCAGATGTAGGATACCAAAGACCAGAATTGTCCCAGAAATCGACAGTAAAGTCAGATTTGTAATCTATTGTGGTTCAAAAGTTACCAATATACAGTTCTATTATAAAGTTCTAAACTTTTGTTGTTCATCACGGGTACAGTGCATCCGGACAGTATTCACAGCGGTTCACTTTTTCCACATTTTGT
>JAUZSV010392971.1:0-18901 GCA_034780495.1 Parotocinclus cesarpintoi | reverse complement strand
AGTTAGAACTCGAGCTGCTGCATTCTGTACTAGTTGTAGTTTATTTAGAGATTTACTAGAACATCCAGTGAGTAAAGTGTTACAGTAATCCAGTCTTGAGGTTATAAATGCATGAACCAGTTTCTCAGCATCTTAATCTTTATTTATTTTATTACTAATTTAAATTATATTATTAATTTGTTATTGATTTAAATTATTTACCTAATTTTGCTATAATTTAATATACTTTTAAGTATATTTTAAGTTTACTTTTAAGTATTTGTTTAATTAACATCTAGGCCACCCATGGAGGGGTCCCTTTTTGAGTCTTGGTTCCTCCCAAGGTTTCTTCCTACCACTTTCATGGAGTTTTTCCTACCCACTGTCGCCCTAGGCTTGCTCAACTTGGGACTGGCCTTTTAAGATAATATTGTAAAGCTGCTTTGAGACAATGCTCCATTGTAAAAAGCGCTATATAAATAAAATTGAATTGAATTGAAAGGAAAGGATATTTCAAAGTTTAGCAATATTACGTAACTGAAAGAAAGCAATTCTTGTGATGTTGTTAATGTGCACGTCAGGGGAGAGATCTGAATCAAACAGAACACTTAAGTTCTTTACAGTTGGACTTGGCATTACAACTATCGAGCAAATGACGAGAACCGAGACAAATTGTTCTAGACGAATTCCGAAGTGGCTGAGGGACAGTCAGATCCTCAAAAATAAAATAATCATTTTAACTTTTGAGGGATTTGTTGGTAAAGTATCTCCCTCCTAAATCAGGGAGAACAAGTGATGTCAGCATCACAGAGTGAAACATGTGGACTTTCTGAATGCCCTCCCTTAAAATGCAGAGCTTCATGCATAGAACAATGTCTAATCTAGAACTTTCTTCCTCGCTACAGTTTCATTTAGTATTTAAAGGCTTAACTCCACCCCCAATAAATCACTGGCCACGTCCAAGAATTTACATTCATTCTCGTATCGGATCTATTCATTCCATCATCGACCGTGAAACAGCCCAGTGCCATTATGGTAAGTGTGGGGCCACTGCGATGGTTTGTATTTTCTCATATTTGGACTTCACAAACCAACCGATCCTAGATTAACAACTGCTTCTTAATTTATTTAGTAACTGGTGCCCTTATCTAACTGTATCTAACAATAATTGACTTGGGATCTATTTATGATCAGGTCTGTAATACTTGTCTATCATAACTGAATCATTACAGAACAATTTTGTGTACTACAGGTGAAGGTTCACAGCTTGGGGTCACTCTTTGGGCTCGCTTTATCCACTACGGTCCTGATGCTGCTGCTCTTACAGTGCTGTGCTGCAGGTAAGGTACCTGCTTTATCAGGGGTGTGTTCATTAAGTCGTTTTAAATGCAATATAGCCTTTGTTATTAATTCACTGTTACCTCGATTGCTGCCTGTAAATATACCGCTCACAAAAATTAGGAGGTACTTCAAAATTAAAAGAGAGAAATTAAAAGAGAGATTTAACCAATGTGCATGACTGCAGAACTTAGATGAAACTCAGTGTTGAGTTGAATGTTAAAAGTGTAGATTTGAATGAGCTGGTTAACAATTAGTAAATAAATTATGAACCGCAGTGGCCCAAGTATAAAGCCTTGGGGCCCCTCTTGGTGATAGTAGGGGTGCTAGAAGTGGATCTGACATCTAGGAGTGTTATTAATTCATTGTTACCTTGATTGCTGCCTGTAAATATACCGCTCACAAAAATTAGAGGGTACTTCAAAATAAAATGTCCCCTCATTTTTTTGGGAGCAGTGTACATTCCTTCATGCTGCTGATGATTGTTATTACTAATTATACATTACAGACAATGCATTAGCAGCAGGACACTGGTGTTTTGTTTACATGCTAAGAACATAACATTCATCTTAAGATCATTCTATACTCTCTCTTTTATGCTCTTCATAATATTATATTAAATGTATTTGATTCTCTTTAAATATGCTTTGTCTTCATTTTTCTATTTATTGTCTAAATAGTGTTGTGTTTATTTCAACTATACTGCTCACAAATATTTTGGATGAAACATCCCATAATGAAGTACCCCCAAATTTTTGTGAGCAGTGTATTACTATTACTACTGATTAGGATCACCTGAACCAAATATTACTGAGGGAAAAGAACAAGACAGCTGAGACATTGATTTGTGAGCTTTCCTAAGTTACAACTTTAGTATGGTTTTGCTAAAAAAATATGAAAACTTGTGTTTTTTGTTTCATTGTTAGAGATTTGACAACATGGCATCTTCACTTATCTTGTCATTGATGGCGAAATTTTTGTCATCGCTGCACAATGTCGAATTTTTATTTGTATTTGGTTAATTATTTAGAGAATAAAACAAAACAGTTCCATTTTGCTCAACAGACAGACAAACAAATGCACAGTGTACTACTAAATGCTTTTGTTTTAACCTAAGCCTGTGTGTGTGAACAGAGTTACCTACAAATTTAATTAAAAAAAATCAAAATAAATTTCAAGTCCCTTGTTAATGTCAAAGACTGCTCAATATTAGGAAACGAAGTAAAGCCTTGCATTGAAAAGACTAAAGTAAAGAAAAATGTAATCAATGTGCATGACTGCAGGACTGAGATGGAACTCAGTGTTGTGTGGAATGTAAAAATTGTAGATTTGAATGAGCTGGTTAAGAATTTGTAAATAAATTATGAACCGCAGTGGACCAAGTATAAAGCCTTGGGGCACCTCTTTGTGAAAGTAAGTGTGCTAGAAGCCCTGACATCTAGAAGTGTTCTAGTGCAGCACAGAGGCGGCGATACCAATGGCCCAGAGCATTTCAGGCCTTCAAAACAATTCAAATTAAGAAAGAAACCTATAAACCAGGGCGGCATCCTGGCTTTAGGATGTCTCAGAAACAGATGGAAAAGACTCTAAATAAGTTACAAATATGAAACAAGGCTTTACAGAGCTGTATAAATATACAACAAAATATGTAAACAGGAAGGTAATTGTTTGGTGGAATGAGGACCTCTTTGGAAAAGTTTTATATTAGATCAGCATTTCTATATAACCTCAGTAACAGCAGTTCTGAATGTATGCCAGCCTCAATTATCTTTCTAGTCAGATACACCAAATTGTGACTGGCCTGTCATATCTCAAAGATGAGGACGATCAAAGTCGGCGGCCACATAGCGTGTTCTGACAAAGCATAAGCTAGTGAGATGACACGCTGACAAAAAACAGCCAGAAATCAATTCAGACCTCTGAACAAGAGGGCCAGTGTTAAAGCAAAACCCAGCAGTGCTATCAGTCTGTGCCAGCCGGCTGTCTGTCTGTCACATTTTCAGCAGGAAGAGCTTATGCATGTCAAGATCGCTCCATGAAGCGGATGGTGCCGCCAAGGCCTCTGCCCAAATCTGTGCTTTTGATACCCTCGTTCCGGTGCGACTTGCTCAGTAAGGAAGTCTTCAGACGGCTTGGGAAATGCGCCAATGACAAGCTTACTAGCAACCCCAGAAATGCAAGCTGTGGAAGAGGACAGCGGCGCATCCTTTCTTTTCTTCCCTGGTTATCTCAGACTACCCGGATTAAAAGAGCCACTTCTGGTTGCCTGACTTGGGCTGGGGAATGACTTGGGAATGCAGGAAGGGCAGGAAGTGAACGAGTGAGCCAGATCTAGCTATCTAGATGAACTGGCAGAACAATAAAGGAAGCCCTGTGAGATCCTGGCTGAAGCTTCAGATCGTTTACGCCAAGTTCAGTTCTTTGTTTGTGTTTTGGGTAAATATTCCAGCACGGACTGGTAACGACATGTGGTTGCTTCAGAAAACAATATCATTTCAAACAACAACACTAGTTCTGTGGAAATTATGATTTGTGTGCAACACACCTTAAAGTCAGACCAAAACAGTCCATCAGATGTGCTATTTTTTCATTCCTCTTCGCCATCTGTGTGTGTTTGTGTTTCCTTCCCAATCCAGCAAAGTCAGAGCTCACAGTAACAACTATAAAGGTAAGAAATGGCGTGACTAATTCTATGTGATGCAGCTGTGTCTGGAATCTAACAAAGTGCTCTCGAACGACAGCAAGACCCCTACACAATGGCCAAGGGCTCTCAGTTAGAGGGCTACTGCATGGACCTGCTTACTGAGCTGTCCAAGAAAATGGGCTTCAAGTACAAGGTGCACCTGGTGAAGGACAGCGCCTACGGCAGGATGGACGAGCACGGGAACTGGAACGGGATGATAGGCGAGGTGCTGAGAGGGGTGAGTGAAGACAAGAAGGAACAGTAAGACTTCCATCTGCCTAGGTTTGATTATTACAGTACTGTGCAAACATCTGAGGCCAGCATTAGTTTTTTTAATGCTATAGTTTTACATTCCCTATTGTACTATACTCTTAATAATATTGTATCCACGTTTATATATTATTTATTTGGCTTCTTTAACGTCGCTATCTGCAGCAGTGGCCATGTAAGCGACACACACAAGGTTATATCCATACTCAAGTTCATATATATATATATACACACACACACACACACACACACACACACACAAACACAAGTCAATGCCAATTTAGAGTAATCAATTATCCTAACACGCATGTCTTTGGACTGTGAGAGGAAACCGGAGTACCTGGAGTAAAGCCACGCAGACAAGGGGAGGACATGCAGACTCCACACAGAAAGGACCCAGGACCCTCCACCTTGGGATTGAACCTGGTCTTGCTGTGAGGCAGTGGTGCTACCCACCGAACCACCGTGCTGCCCGCTCTGTAGAGTAAATGTATACCATGTTTTGGTCTGCAAACTGGGCCTTAAGTACAGTATATACAGTGGAGCCTCGGAATACAAACACTTCTTTATTCAACCAATTCAGACCTTGAGCAGCCAGTTTGGGATTTGTTTTTACCCCCAAATTCGAACAAACATTCTGACTTTGAACACCTGTAAAACTTGTACGTGCATGTCACAGTCTTAGGGCGTGTCTCAAATTGTCTAGCGTTTACTAATTCACTGATCAATACATATACTGTAGTGTATGCCTAGTAAGTGTAGAATGTTATATGTAAAACATTCATTCACACTACATTCACAGCCATTCATGTGATTTCAGACACACTCTCAGTCTCACCTTGTTCTTGGTAATAAGTCGTGCCAAAGATTTGTGTTGTTTGTGGTTATACACAAATATTATACACACAAATGTAAGAGTTAAAAAACAATAATTTGAGGGTGAATCCTATATACATTACTTCTTGTGGGGGAAATTTTGGGGGAGTTTGAACGACTTCTGGAACTCATTAAGTTTGAGTTCCGTGGTTCCACTGTATCACATATTTATTACAGAGTGATTAGCTTGCTAATGCTTGCTATGTAGCTAAAATGTGGCAAAAGAGATTAATCACTGCCCTGGTTGCGAGAATCGAACAACAACAAAATGCAACAATATCACTAGTACTTAAGAAAGGCTTGTGCAAGGTGTGACTCATTGTGACTTAACAAGTTACTTAACTATTGTGTACCAGAATGTATCTGTCCTGGTATCAGTTGATATGTTAATGATGATTCCACGGTGTCCAGCTGGTATTGTAAAAGAAGTGTGGAACACAGGGATACATAATGCTGGTGTTACCATTTACGGAGCAGTTGGAAAGCTATTAAAGCCAAAAGAAGAGCCATCTAGAGTCATTAAAAGCCATACATATGTGTCCTACCACATCTGTCACCAATTCGTCGTGTTTCAGACACTCAAAATACCTCCCTTTAAGGACTCTTGAGAGAAAGCTGCAAAAGACACACTCAAAAGGCAAATCTGCAGCTTTGTTTTTTTTCTGTGAGAAATGGTAAGAGCATTAGGTAACTCCTGGGCCAAGTTAACGATAACAGAGACTTTTCTCTATTTTACCTGCAGAACCACCAAAGCATGATCTCAGGGCTTGTGTGGCAAAACATTATCGCTTCCAAACCTGGCTTTCACACTGAATTAGCCATAAAACACAGAGTGTATTCTTATCTGTCCCCTGGCAGCCTGCTCCTCTCACAGGCTCCATGCTAGTACCACTGTTTCACTCCTAGTGGCAAGGCAAATCCATTTCTAACCCCTTGTTCTGTCTAAGAACTGAAAAGTAAATCCTCTTTCTGTGAATGATCTTTCATGTTCGCTCTTTTACCACCTCACCCTCTAAGTCAGGAATACTCTGAGAGCATAATCACAAACTGTGTCGATGACACATTCACCACATACGTTTTGCCCGTGGTGCTACAATTAAGCAGTGATGGTGTGCGTTATAAGGATAACAGAAAACTCCAGCATTTTTACTTAATGCCCTTTCTACCTAATCTGTAGCAAATGAGTACCATGAACCATAATTTCCCTATTCTGAGAAAACTGAAAACCTGTTTCCTCATAGAATACAGCAATTCCCTCTGGGTTTCTCTAATGAGTGAGTACCCAGTGAATAGATTTTTCGGTTCTTTAATCTGCACAGGAGGAAGTGTTGATGTGCCAGTTTGTGCTAATTCCATGTACACAACAGACACAGTATATCCAGGTTAGACTGGAAAAAAAGCTGAAAAATTCCTTTAAGAGTAGCAAACTCCTGGGCGTGGCCCACCAATATCTCTGTAACAAACTGACCAAACATGAACGTCTTCATTGTGAGTCCATACTAGCAAGCCAGTTTACTGAATGTGAGTCATGCTTCTGGCACATCATGCTTCAGGCTCATTGAGCCATTCGAAGGATTTTCACACAGGCAAATGTTACACCAAGCCTCCCACATTGGGGACAAGTCCATCTGTTTTCTCTACATTACATTTCTCTTTTATACCCTTTATAAAACCTAAACCTTCAGATTAGGGCAGTGCCAAATGTACAACTAAACGTGATAATCTTGTGCTGATTGTCAGACACAATCAATGCATGAGCTTTTCTTAGAGAAGGCATCACATGAATTTATGTCACTTTGTTATTTGTGCTTTTATGGAGAAACTACACCAGCAATGTTCCTCGTGACCTTTGGACAGACAGTCATTGGACATTTGTCTTTAGGCATGTTATCAAATGTTACTGCTCCTGATTGGACTTAATCAGAAAAAGTCACCAATAATTAGGCATCTTTTATATCCCACTGTCCATATGTTACCAATGGAACCATGTGCCAAGGTTGAAGGTACCTAGGGGAATATCAGACTACTGTGGTCATTGTTATGAATGATTATTATAATCATATTTAACAGATTTGAAAATGTCTACATGAAAATAGCACCAGTTTTAATACGTTATCTTTGGCTGTACCAATATGAGCCAAAGATACCACTCCAAACTTAAAAAAATGTCTTGCTTTTTCATATTCCGCATTTATATGAAAGATTGAAATAAAAGCATGTTGCCTACTACTGAATTCAGAATTACTGCAACTCTGATTACTTACAAATGTACACAGTCTATATATCACACTTTATGAGAAACCACATGGCTGAAGAGTTTGACAGATGAATAATGTGTTAAGGGTAAGAGTCAAATCTCTGACCTAACATGAGTGGCTGACCCCATAGTGCCATAGAGTTTCAGGCTGGAACGGGGCAAAGGTCCAAACATATTGGTGACTTGTCTTGTGAGGAACTGGCAGTGTGGCTGGGTTCTGGGAAATCCAAATAGGCAAAGAAAACATACTCAGTGAGAGATGGTATCTTGTGTGGGAGGCAGATTGCATTGCTTACATCTGTCTTTAACAGATTCCTGCAGGACACAGTCAGTACAGTGGAGAATATTCAACTGAGAAAGCTTTGTTCTGGTAATAAATTATCTGGGGGTCATCATATGTTTCTTGAAAAAGTGTTTCCACCTCCCAGATCCCAATATTCTAAGAGCTTGTTCTTAGTTTTTTGAGGGCTTGCTTGGCAGTGCCTGAAGGTGAAGCTACAGCTTGACTGAGATTATGACCAACAGGGCTTTGACCTTGCCATAAAAGTGACACAACGTGGAAAACACCTGCTCCTGTGGGTAATTAATGAGGGCAGGTCAGAAGAAGGTGTTGTAAATATCTGGTTTGCCACTACTTTTGCTGTTTGACCTGGATGTGCCCTTTCTGTTGCAGCCTTATTTCCCTTTTCCTCCAAAAAGGTGTTTTCTTCAAGCATTTACATCTCAAATACAGATGGAATTAAATTTTACTGTGACCAGTTGAGAATTTCAAGACCACTCATCCACTGGAATGTGGGTAATCAAGAACATGGGGGCTAGGGATGAGGGTTTAAGAGCAAACACAGGGGGTAATTGGGTTAGGCCAAATAAAAGATGGAAAAGTGCTAAAAGTGAGGGGGCATTTGGAGGAAGATGTTGAGCAGCGGTGTCAAGGGGCTGAGCAACTTAGTGTATGGAGAAGAACACTTCTTTTGAGGATAATATCATATACATTTCCTTGACCTAGATGACATTTTGCAGAATTTCCTTTACTTCCCAGCTAGGACAGATTTGTTCTCACTTTCATTTTCCCCATTAATTGACCTGTGGTTGACAGAATTCACATTGTCCACAGGGGGAGCTCCGGTGGTGGAATCAGGTGAAGGGGATGAAGCATAGGAGAAAGATGTGGAGGTGGATGAGTTATGTCCATTGAAGAGTGGAGTAGGTTGTTTACAGTAGTTGGTGCTCTGTTCTCTGAGAAGCCGGCGGTGCCTGAGGGTAGAGGCGAGCAGCAGAGCCTCAGCTGAGAGACTGGCCAGAAGGGCTTTGGCCTGGCTAGAGGTGGGGTCCAAAGTGGAAAACATCTCTTCTTGTGGATAATTACGGAGACCTGAGGGGAGGTGACCAGAAAAGCTAGCAGCTCGGGTGCTGGGGAGCAGAAACGACTCCCTCTATGGGCATTAAGTTGAGAGAGAACCAAAGAAGAGAGAAAGACAGAAGAAAATGATGATTCATACTAGAGGGATTTGGACAAGTTTGAATCTGACCGTCTTTCTTTTTTTTTCATTTACACACACATTTACATCAAGGGGCCTGACTGATGTTTGCACAGGAATAACCTTCATGGATATACGTTGATGAATGGAGGGCAAGGGTGGGGCTTTGTAGTAGTGTCAAGGGGCTAGTGTTGGGGCCAAGGAGTGAGAGGAGACTCCAAGGAGAATGATGACGAGAAAAAAGGGAGGGAGCTGGGGTTGGGTCACATTAAGCTGGGTCTCCCTTCACTGGCACATGAGGTCACGGATCAAAGGTGTTGAGTTGACATTGGTGACAAGTCCCACGGAGATGATGGCAGGTGAGGCGCAGGCAGGACAGGGTGAGATGAAGGAGGATGAAAGAGGAAAGGGAAATTCAGAGGGATAGAAAAATGAAAACAGAAGACACTCATTAGTATCGACAAAACATGATGACAACAAAAAAACAGCATTGCATTTAGATTATTGTTGATTATACCACAGATAGTTCCGAACCCTTTGACAACTTGATAGACAGAGATGTTCCAAGAGTTCCAATATAGCATGATAATGGCACTCTGACTGAAACGCTTCAAATTTAATTTAAATTTGGAACAGGAAGCTATTAATGTCTAGTGTAATACTTCAAATATGCCATTGTTTGCCACCGTTCCAAACAATGATTTGGAAGAGCTGGAAACGCAGAGAAATTAAGTCAATCATCATCCTGGGCACTTAATGTCTTCACATTTTGATTGAATAGCAAAGACATTGAAGTCAGTTTTAGTACCATAAAGAAAAAAAATTAAACAAATAAGTCTCTACATTGTTTTCATGCAAGAGTTATACAGCATCAGCAGTGCAACGACAATGATTGCTCCATCCATTTAAGATTGATTCATATATCTGTTAAGTCCAGCTCATAAGCAAATAAAACTGCAGATGCTGTAGAAGATATTCTAATGATGACATTTTTAGCAGCAGTGCGGCTGGCAGAATGGGACTATTTTACCTTGTAAAATGTTGATAAACAAATCACATTTTAGTGTCTTATCTTACAATCAAACAAAAAATGGTGATAACAGAACTGTGTTATAATCTCAATAATACAACAGGGGCTTGTGCATTAACTTGAGATGTCTGCACAGGTCTTGTACACCAGTGCCGACATCTCACGTTATAACACTCCATCTCCCTCTCATCTCATATTGCTTAAATAACCAAAGAATTCAGGAATGTTCTTGTATAACAATGAGATTGTGGCAGGAAAAGTTCCTTGTTAGCATTTCCATCGCATTACACAATGGTTACATCATTTTAGCACACAGCAAAACAACAACTCGGGGAATATGGAGAATGTTGAGGAACCCGTTAAAAATAAAACATTAAAAGTTTCCAGACTTGAATACATTTCCCTTATGACCAAGACCCTTTTACTGCTGATGAGGCTATACTGCATGGGAACAATACGGTCCAACTTTGCTCCACAAATCTTTAAAACAATGCCAGACATAACATAACTGTTTCTCAGGTCTCAGAGTAGAGCAGAGACACAACAAAACAAGCACAAAGAAAACAAGTTCCAAATACTTGTATCATTGATTCGACACAATCAGGAACAAATGTATTAGAACATGTTTTCTTTGCCATGTTTGCAGCTTGCAGTGCAGATGGTAAAGTGGTTTATGTCTTTGATCTGAAGGTGGAACAGATGGCGCTTTGAGCGTCTAAAGCCAGGGATATACTTCTACATCACCTGAAACACACTTCTAAAGTGCAGAGGATACATGGTTCATCAGAACACTGTCAAGCAAGAAGGTATGTGGAACATAGACAAAGTGGGTAAAGGTACATGTACTGTGAGAAAGAGAGGAGAATATGGGGAAAGATGTTAGGAGGGAAAACTAAACTAATTCATATAGGTCAATAAAATAAAATATAAATGTTCCCATTTTTAATGTATGACCTATTGAATGAGACAGAGTGAACATTTGAATAAATCATTAACGAGTCTTTTAATTTCTGACTCCTGGAAGGAAAAAGTACTCAAACTTTGCACACAGCAAACTGGATTCAGTGTTATACTTTTTTCATTATTCAACATTTTACATCGTTAAAGTAACAAAAAAGATCTAAAAAGATCTTTAGTCTTCTGAATTTATACTTATTAGATCCATCATTTACATTATGTTACTAATTACAGTTTGGATATACCTCTAACAGTGTTGCATGACCAGTTTGTTCGACTTTGGTCACATTTCATAATGTGCGTCAATAAACTGCTCTTTTTTTATGTCTGTCTTCATGTCGTCTATCAGGATTTATGTCATGGCTCTGATTTCACTACCCTTTCTATCCTTAAACCACTGCACTGTTTTATTGGCAGTGTGCTCAGGGATGTTGGTGTTCTGGAAGATGAACCGTTTGTCCATGGTTAGCTATTTTGGGGGGGGGCATACTTAGAGCATTACATTGTTCCTTTCAACTTGACCAACTGCCCAATAAGAGCTGAAGAAAAACAGCCCCACAACATAATGTAGCCACCAGCATGCTTTACAGTAGGTGCGGTATGTTTTAGGTGGTGTGCTGTGTGTCGATATCACAAAACATAATGCTCGGATTTCAGTCCAAAAAACTTTGCCTCATCTGCTCAAAAAACAAAAATGACCAATGTCCAAATGAGACTCAGAGTGGCACTTTATCAGAATTCTGGCTATAGTTTATTAGTAACTTGGTGAAATCATTATGCGCAATAATAGAAGCGGAATTCTTGCTTTAATGACCGAGGTCTTAAGACTTATCATAGGAAATGAAATCTGTGTTATGAGGTGCTTTTGTCCCAAACAGTTCTAGGGACTAATCTGGGAAAAGCTACCTCCTGCAAAGCTACATTTGTCCCAGGACTGCTTTATCAATTTGCATACGTACCACAAGAGTGTAAAGTTAGTCAATCGAATTTCGGTTAGATGACTTAAAATTGTGTTGTATCTCCTCCTTTGGCTGTAGGCTCATTAAAACTTGAGCTTCACTGTGGGTTCATCTGTCTTTGTTTCTTTTTCTCCATTTTTAGCACAAAGATCTGTTGTTTATATGAAACCAGGTTTACATAGAATATTTAAACATGATGGTCAAGCGCAACAGAGTCACTTGCGCCTGCTATTCTCTTACATATAATCACAACATACTTATGTCACTCAGGATTCCTACATGCTGAGAAAGTACGCTGTCCTTCTTTCAGTAGGACCTAAAAAATCTATACACCTATAGACGGTGTTCTAAAAACACAGTGGTTCTAGTTCCAGTGGGGCAAAGGTGAGAAAGGGGGCACCTTCTTTTCAAGAACTGTGTTGAACCTTGTTGGATTGGTTTAAATATATTTATATAAGCTTGCTATTAGTATAATCCAAAAATGCATTAATACTTAAGAAGTGTCAGAAGCATATTGTGTGAGTTTTTAATGTGCAGGTTTACATTCCACTAAATGGGGGGTCACGAGTGTGTGTGTTCTGAAGCACATACACCTTTTGATAAAGTGGTATAAAAACTGACTGACTCAAGGAGAGGCTAGAGGAAGAACTCAGGATGAAGGCCTGATTGTATGGCGGGTCTGAGTCCTTTCCAGATTGCAATCTGTGTAAACGCTTGAACTGCTAACTTCTGACTCTGGTAATCTTCTTGGTGCAAATCAAACGAACACGCGGAGTGGGTTGAGGGACCCTGACTCCAACAACCTATATACATCTCATTCTCATGTAAATAATTTAAAACAAGTACGATCAAACCTTGTGACACCGACTGGCATAAAAGAGAATCACAGTCTTGAAAAACTTGTAAATGGGATAGCATTCCACTGACTTTTATCGGTAAGTGTTTCACATTTTCTAAATGATATGAAGAATTCTGTATTGTACTGTATTGTATTCTGTATTGTGCACTTTACTAACTGTATCATGTTGGGTTTTAATTAATTAATATTAATGAATAAATTACTATTTGCAAAGTATATACTTGTATCTATATATAAAGTATAAAAAGATTAGCCTGTTAGGTGGAGATTAATCAGCTGGCCTGACATGATCTAGAATATGATTGGTTGCAATTATTGCTAAATTAATTGAAATTCCATAGCTGTGCACCTACAGAAAAAAAACATGATTCACAAGGAAGTAAATACAGATGTAAAAGAGGAAGAGGTGGGACAGAAAGCGTAGACATGATGAGAAGAAATGACATGGTGGCATAAGGCAAATTGTGCATTATGTTGTGAGAGAAAGAGGCAAGAGATTGTGGAGGTTTTATTTTCGCATGAGCTGTCTTGGAGAGCCAGACTGTTTATTTCACCCTAATGGATAAAAAACACATTTTTTTTTCTTTTATGCTTTCTTTTATCCATTCATCTATCTCTTTCCTGTCTCTTTCTCTGTTGTACTGCAGGCTTACTCCTCCATGCTCTATTTAACTGCTACTTTCATAAAGCAGGAAGAAAAGGCTGCTAGGGAAGGTAAAGTGCTCAGTGCTACGCTGTGAGTACAGAACATTAACGTCTTCTGCTCAGCTTACCTTGATTATTAAAAAACATTCTTTGTGTCTTACAGATTGAAAATGATGATAGCGTTGTAAAACACAGCACAATTCGCAGGAACTCTTTTTGCTTTTTGTGTTGATACATTCACATTTCAAAGGTGCAGTGTTTGTCTCACAAAAAAGCAAAAAAAAAAAAAAAGATTTATGCACTTTTGCTTAATATATTTGTTCCATCAAATGTATTTACAAATGAAGCTATCAGAGGCAGATTTCCAGACATACCTGAGCAATAGATTGTGTAAGAGCATGCAACAAGCATGCTAGGGATGACAACACTAAAAAGCACTTGCTTCGATGGTTCTCATGTCTCTCCCTCTTCCCTGTTTTCCCTTTGGTTCTCCCCTTTGTTGTGTTGTGACTGAAGAATTTATGTTGTTAACATCCCTAACTACATATTCTGTTTTCTTTCTGGGCTGTCCTTCCAGGATTAGTTTAGTGCCTCTGATATCCAACAGGGCTTTTTTGTCAACAGCAGGGATACGTCAAAGTCAGATTACTTTCTATAACATTTTTTATAAAAAATCTTTGATTATCTTCTAATATTAAGTACCATTACAAAATGAAGTAAGCCTAGGATGACAGTGTCCACCCCTAATTACAACATTATTTTTTTTTGAAGACTGATTTTGAGGCATGGGCTGGATCTTTTCACTAATTGTGGAACATTTAAATCATTACATCTTGACAATATTTTCAATGCTCTTAGTAGCCACACAACTGCAACTCATAATAGAAAAACCCCGATGCTTAACAGTTGGCAATGTGTGTTAATCTTGCTACTGCTTTTTCTTCAGTCTACTTTTGGAGTGGATGGATGTGCCAATAAACAGTGAGAAACTTTATAAAAGCTGCTCCCTTTATCAGGAGTTCTAGTACATTAGGATATAGTTCATGACTGATGGCATAAGACAGAATAGGTGAATGAATTGGTTTTTCAGTCATTCTACCTGCCTGTGATGGTAATGCAGTCCTCAGATAGAGTACTATTTACTGATCATTCTATATGTCTATCTTCATCAATGGAGTAGAAGTTAAAAGAAAAAGGTATTGGGTCCAAGTGGCAGAACTAACTCAGAATTGCCGGGTGTACTCTTTGTGACATCATGAGGATTTCACCAGTCTTGGGGAGCCTTGCAGAGGAACAGGTGGTTTGGGAATCGCTCATGGATGTCCCCTCTATTTGGTTACAAATAGATCTCATTGAGGCATGTAAATCTGGGCAGAAACCCCAAGGCAGCCACAAGACCAGCTGAAGGGATTTTATGTGAACGTTTGCTTGAGAACATCTGGGTATCCTATAGGAGGAGTAGGAACCTGTGGCAATGGATTGAGAAGAAACTGAGATTACATGTACTTTACATAGCTATTGAGACATTTGACATCTTATATAGTAGCAATCGAAGGGAAGCGATGGGGTCTATATAAGTACAAGGCAAGGTGGGTCACCTAGCAACAACTAAGGGTGCAAAGTCACTAGGCAACTGATATAAAATGTCGTGCTGCTTCATTCTAATATGATTGCTTGAGAAAATATGGCTGAGCGAGGATATATTGCATACAGGGAAGCTATTGGAGTGAATATTCATAACTGGAGCAATGGCAAATTACAGTAGCGATAAGGAAAATCACTGTAATAACAATATCATAATGGAGGAATATGACTTCTTAAAAAAGCCCCAGAGTTAATGGTTTACTGTTACCAGAAGATATATTTTTACCATTGGGAAGTAATGACTCCCCCAACACACCTTTAGTGAGGTATTGCAAACTGGAAGATGCAGATATGGTGCAGATTATTGCTCGGCAGCTAACCAGGGTGTAGCTTTTTTGGGTTCTGAAAGTAGCTGGACCACTTTTGGGACCATGAGCAATGCCTTTAGTCCTCAGCTGCTCAGCTTATTAAGATGGTCTTGCGTTGGAGCCTTTATGCTATTAATGCAAGGTGCATTTTATGTCCAAACAACCTATTTGACAGGACGTAATGCGTACTGGACAAATAACTGTTGGGCTTTTGAAAAAGGCCCTAACCCGTAATTGCTTGGGTTGTATTTGGAAAGATTTGTAAAGACTGTATAATCTGTAATTTTTTGGGGGTAATAGCATCTGCCAAGGGACCAAATGCAAATAAAGCCATAGAGTTTAAGGACTCTATAGTTTTAGGCATGAGTAAACATTGAATGTCACTTTGACAGAGATTAGAGTCTAGGAATGCATAACAGCAAAACTGTATAGCAAGATGAACAGTAGTGGTTATCAAGACTTTCTGGCATAAATGCATGACAAGTGAGGAGGAAATTAAGTTTATGACATAGACTGTACAGTCATTTGTCTTAAATCCTGTTAAAATGTGTGGAATTACTGAGAAATTGCAGAGAACATATATCCAACTCATACAGGTAGCCTCTGCACTGCAATGTAGAAAGCAGTTTCAGCTTTCAGTAGAAAGCAGAGTCTCATCTGCAAAAGGCTTGCCTTTTTTAATCAACAAGTTTCAGTCTTGAACTGCAGCTATAGCAGCACTTGGAAGATAAAGTTCCCCACCCTTGCTTCAGATTACTAAAAATCTTTTTGAATGTTTCCGAAGCTCTGTCTACAAGTATTATGCGCTAGACGACAGGAGCTAAGGCCAAGCTGCCACTTTTGGGACCATGAGCAAGGCCCTTGGTCTTCAGCTGCTCAGATTAATTATGAGATGCTCTTGTGTAAGGGCAAGTGCTCTATGCCATTAATGCAAATGCTGAGAAAGAGATCTGTCCGAAGTTGGGATGCTGAAGTAGGAAGAAAGATTAGCACATGAGCTGACTTGATTTATTTTTGGTTTTTATTAGTGCTGTGAAATGATTAAAACATTTAATTACACAAATTGCACCAGTTTTAGATATTTAGACAGATATTTCGATAGTTTTAGACAGAGTTAGATAGTACTGCTTTGTCATGAAAACTGCAGAACCTGTAATAAACCCACGACATGCAAGCTCCACACAGATCACGCCACCTGGGATTGAACTCAGGACCTTCTTGCTTTGAGGCAACATTGCTTCCCACCAAGCCACAGTGCCACCCCAAAGTAACAAAGATGCAATTAACATAATTTAGTCGCCTTCATTTTATTCTGAAGATGAACAAATGAGGTTTGAGTCTTTATTTGGGATTATTGGTCTAGCTGATGTCGTTGTCATTGGTTACACATACTGTAGTTAATTTTCTACTACATGGGGACGGTGTTGCATGAAATAACATGTAGCATGATGTTAAAATTCCCATTGCTTGATATTCATTATCTTCCACTTAATCCACATGGGGTTTCGCCAATCTTTCGTAGGGCACACACACACACACACACACACACACACAAACACACACAAACACACACAAACACACACAAACACACACGCACAGTGACACACTAAGGGTCACTTTAGAGACACCAATTAACATAACACTCTGGGAGACCATGGACTCCATACGGTAAGGATCCAAGCCGCTCCGCCCTAGGATTGAACCCAGGACCTTCTTGCTGCGAGGCAGCGGTGCTACCCACCGAGCCACCTAGCTGTCCACTTTCCTTTATACAGGCTGATCATGTACAAGAAAGATGAAAAAGAGATTGAATAGGGCAATGGGCAAGCAGGGAAAGAAGGCTAGATAAAAAATTGAAATGAAAGAGCCACTGTACATGCCAGTTTGTACATGATATGCCTGTTTAAGTGAGAGTTCGGAAATCTAAAAGCATGTGATTATGCTGAGAACCATACACTCAATTTCAAACAGAATAATTAAACTTACTTTTTAATTAAACAAACCTATGCTCAAATTACTGGCTCCTGTTTCACACTGGATCTACTCTCTTTCATTTACTGTCAAATAAGTTATTGATATATAAGGAATAAAACATAAGGCTGACTTTGCAGTGGCTTTAATTCCTTTACAGCTAGCTAAGATGTTTTTAATATACTCTGTAATATCTTTATTATTATGTTATCTGTATATTCTTGGATAAATGCATTTTGGACTTTGGAAAACTTCAAACACATACAACAGGAGCAAATACATACCAATATATAACTCATACAGCATACTGATTTTTTAAAAGATTCTGCTCTGCCTAAAATAAACCTGTTTTTCTCTTTCATCTGTGCAGGGGCTGTTTTTATGCATTCTATGGTACCATAATTATTGCTCTCTACACTCACCAGTAGACCTATTTGCTCTTATTGTTCATTTAAGTCCTTCCCACTTACCATACAGAAGAACTTTGTAGTTCTTTAATTACAGACCATAGTTCATCTGTTTCTCTTAATGCTTTTAGTCCCCTTTACTCTGTTCTCTAATGATTAGGACCAGCACAGATCAGGTACTGTTTGGGTGTTGGATCATTCCCAACACTATCGTGACACTGGCGTGGTGGTGATGTGTTAGTGTGTGTTGGGCTGCTATGAGTCAGATACAGCAGTGCTGCTGGAGTTTTTAAACACCTCAGTGTCACAGTTGGACGCAAAATAGTCCCCCTAACAAAATGACTAGCCACCAGCATCCTGTGAGCCCTGATCACCATATCAGCGTCATGGCAGTGCTAAAAATGATAGATATATCATAGAATCATAGATACAGTATGTAATTGTAGAACTACAAAGTGTTACATGGTAATTGTATCTGATCTAATGGTCAATGAGTGTAGAAACAAAGAGGTGTACTTAAAGTGATTATTAAGTGTGTGTTATTAAAACATCCAAATACTACTTTCATATTAACTCGTCTGTAGCTGAAATTATGGGGCATCTTTTGTTACAAGTTTTTTTCTGCAAATATATATTGTCATGCTTAGATATAAAAAGGAACTGATCAAGACCTTGCTTACAACTGACAAACAAATCCCAAGCAATCCGCATTATGCAGGGGTCTAATCAGAAAATCACTCTGTGCTACTATTTTGCCTTATAATTAAAGATATTTTTTGATTTTGAGAATACAGGAACTAGGTAAGATTTTTTTAATAAGAAATAATGTTAATAGGTTCCTGCTATCTCAATATTTCCCGCTATCTCAATATATCTCAATTTGAACCATTAATAACACCCATCATTAGCTAGTTTTACTCCCATTCTGGCTACAACTGGTCGTGACTCAGTCTTCTCTCCCTTTCATCCATCCTCTCTCTTTTCCACCTATTGTTGTGAGTGACTTTTAGAATGAACACTTTTTGAATTGTCTTGATGTTCCCCTTCACTCTGCTGGGTCATGTGGGAGCTTCTATTGATTTTTTTTTTATTGTGGAAGGGACTAATTTGAGTCCCTGACTGACGTCATACAGACTGTTTGCCTCACACACACTTATGACTCACACACATGCACACAATCTTGTATCTTTGTACACTGTATTGATAAACGCAAGTTTCTGATCATTTCATATGTGTATAT
>JAUZSV010392884.1:0-11157 GCA_034780495.1 Parotocinclus cesarpintoi | reverse complement strand
CCTGGAGATTTGCCGAGTCCGGGAACGGGCTCGCTATATCTCCGGGACGCCTCGGTCGCTGACAGACTGTGACACTTCACCTCATTACATTCAGTTTTTTTTTCACAATTTGCTTAGTGTCCCAACGTTTTTGGAATCTGGTTTGTATATATATATATATATATATATATATATATGTATATGTATATTCCAAAGCAATCTTATTTCTCTCATTTTTAAAATGCGATAAGCCAAGCAGTCGAACAGTGCTGATTGTGATTAACATTAGATCTGCAGGAGCTCTCTAAATTGACTTGCCTTAAGTAATTCCTGAAGCAGTGCACTGCAACCACTGCAACAGCTCCAGGGGATACTGTTTTTAGGTGTAAAGCCTAGAATCTCTGGTGTTTTATAATACTGATGAAAATCTGACATAAAGGTTGACATAAAGACATATATTGGCATAAGCCAAGGAAGCTGCTGAGGCTGCAGTAAAAAACTCCACCCCCACCCAATCGTTTTGTCCCTAGATGTAGCATTTTAATGGAATACAAATATTTATTTATTACAAAAAATAATGGTAATGGGTTGCTCATATATATATATTTCTTTATTTATTACAACAGATCAAAATAAATGTCTCCGAGGACACTGCCCACACATTTAGCCACCTAATTAGCGCCGAAATGCAAAGTCATGTTTAGCATGTTTAAAATTGTGTGTGCGCACGTCATGTGCAGCCAAATGAATTAAAACACTTTGCAGGATTGCAAGACTGTATTGACTATATTGGATAAACCTTTGTGGCTTGTTCTCCCTCCCTCCCCCTTACACAGTGTAAAAGTGTTTCCCTGGCCTCGATTACCCTTACTGAAATACACCTTCCCTGAAGCAATCAAAGCCACAAAACTGTGCCCTTTTCCCCAAACATTAAAGCATCCTCAGACTATAAAAAGCTTCTATGTTAGTTACATAAGAACAGACTGGCCATGGAATGGAACTTTTATTAAAATAAAATTAAATATACACTACAAATTCATTCTACATTCATTCGTTCTCATCTCACAGATGCACTTTTGAACAAATGTGCACAAAATATAACACACTGTTTATTTGTATAGAATTCTGTTCAGAAAACAAAAAATCAGGAGTGCGTGTGTGTGTGTGTGTGTGTGTGTATGCAATCCTGTTTTCTGTTTTCTGTACTTACTTGTACATCCACAAGTGAGTCTTAAATCATCAGCATCAGCATCACCAGACTTCTCACCATAATTCTACTTGCAAATCACAGTTATGGCACGTAACATGTTTGTTTAATATCAAAACATTCAGGCTCAAAGCAAACTAATTTAATTAATTGAATTGCATGTTGTTCCAGTTCAAACAGAGAACCATTTATATGGTGCCTATGACTGTCTCAAGCAAACATATAGAATTATACAATCATACAGATGCTGCATTTTCTGCTGGATCATATGCCAATGTTGGTGGCATACTGGTCTGAACAACTTGTCATAACTGAATAATATTATATGATTAATGATTAGTTATACTATAGATACTATTTATAATACTGAATTATAGGTTAGCATTGCTTATATACTATCATATACTATTCACTACTCACAGGTCTCATTACAAGTGTAATTAATATTTGTATTATATACTGTTTTACACTACTACTATACTATTTATACTACCTATCTACAATATAGTATTTACTGTTGTTAATTTCATTATCATCTTATTTTTCTTCTTCTGATGATGATGATTATTATTATATTATTACTATATTATGATATAATTAGTCTATACCTTGCATAGTAGATTGTAGTTATCATCTCAATGTATGCACTTTTAATTTAATTTCATACGCTTACATTTCATGTTAATTATAATGTGAAACATTATACAATGTATACTGTAATACTATTTACACGGCACTATTGTACAATATTATGTAAACCTGATAAACTGTACTAACACCTGAATTTCTCCGTTGTGAATCTTTAATCTTACAGTTGTCTTTGTCTGCCTGCTGGAGTATATCTGTCTTCTCTCACTGCTATAAAATATATAGATAAACTAACCGTCAGTGTCTCA
Organism: Parotocinclus cesarpintoi; assembly: GCA_034780495.1. Lineage (NCBI taxonomy): Eukaryota > Metazoa > Chordata > Actinopteri > Siluriformes > Loricariidae > Parotocinclus > Parotocinclus cesarpintoi. The sequence continues at coordinate 9,075 of JAUZSV010392884.1, read as the reverse complement.
GTATTTCATTTGTAAATGACAATTTTTAATCTTCCTCAGTAGTGGTCAATTATTACTACTTAAATAAGCAATTTTCAAATATGATTTTAGTATTTTACTGTGATTGAGCTGTGTTGTGGCTGTATTCCATGGACATCCTAAACCTTTGGATATAAAACGTAAATGTTATAGTGCTTTATATTCTTGAATTGTTTACAGGTTAGTCCTGCTTGCAACTGGCATGTTGTCAGTGCGCCATCAATTTTATAAATGTCTATGGGTAAAAAATCAGATGTTATGTTTATAATTTCATATCTTTTCTTTCTCTTAGGCATTTGTGCTGATTATGACACAAAGCCATGATGCAACTGCAAATATAAAAGACAAAAATGCATTGAGTGCCACACTTGCTAGAAAACAGAGTTTTTAAAGAAAACAGAGTTTTATCACAAACAGGAGGTGCCAGGAAATCTGATTAAGGCGTCTAGCTTCTTAAGGCGTAATTGTCTGTATAGCAGGAATGGGTACATTAAGGAAGATGTCAAAGCATCGGGAGTAAAAACTCAAAATAGCATGCATTTAAAATAGAAAAGTCACAATAAAATTAATGAAACGCCCACAGGTGGAAACAGGAGTCAATGCTAAAATGAGGTTTACATACAGAAAAGCAGTACTAACACCTAAACAAACTAAAGATTACACGGGGCTATAGAGAGGATGTTATTAAGTGAACGAAATTGATATGCAGTGGTGAATCATTAATCTGCATTGGCCAAAGAGATGATGCTAGAACTTTGCCTTCTGCTGTTCTAATGAGAAGATGACTGCATGAAGAAAACATTTAAATTTCCTCACTCATTTAAAATATGAGATTGTAATACAAATACAGAATCAGAGGAGATGGGAACCATTAACTCAACAGTTAATGCACAAGTGTAAACTGAAATGTTGGCCATTTTTCCAAAATTAGGTTTTGTAATAAGAACATTTTTCAGGATTATAACGCATCTTGTCACAGAGCAAAAAGTTTTAAAGCTTATCTACAGAAAAAGCACCTCAACCAGTGACATCCAGCAAGTAGTGTATTCTAAAGTACCGTTACACTGGGAGGTCACATAGCGAGCAAATACACCTATGAGAGCTCCTTCCCCTGTGCCAAATTAACAGCAGTCTAGCCCTGGGCAGGTTTGAAAGAAGAAATAGAGACATGCACACAAAAAGCCAGAAAGAAAAAGAGAAAGGGTTTAAGAGAGGGAGAGCAACTTGAGGATATGGAAATTGAAATAAGCCATGAGGCATCACACTGCCTATCTTCCTGCCTTAATAAAGCAGTTCACTGAGTAAACATAATCTGGGCAGCTCCCTCCATGCACAATAAAGATTCGGACACCTCTGGTTACAAGCACATTACACAATCAATTAAGCCAACATTCAAGCCCTGCACAATTCAATCTGTCAAGACAGATGGGGCGCACATAATGGCTTCTGTGGGAGAAATAGCAGTGAAAGGCACTGGCATTCGTTCAACAGATGCTGTGCAAGAGGACAGGGTAGGACACGACACTAAACATAAGACTCTATCAGTCTTAATCAGACTTCATCAGTTCCACTTAACATATAAAAGAATTCTGTAGTTTTACAATTATAGACTATAGTCCATCTGTTGTGCAACATACTATGTTTCACCCATTTTTAATGGTCAAGACTTCATCAGGTTCTATTTGGGTGGTTGACCATTCTCAGCACCGCAGTGAAGCTGAAATGTTGATGGTGTGATAGTGTTTGCTGAGTTGGTATGAGTGGATCTGACATAGTAGTGCTGCTGGAGTGTTTTAAGCACTGTGTTCACTCAGTGCACACTCTGTAAGACAAATCTACCTATCTATTGCTTCACCTTTAAAATCAGAGAAAGTAGCTCTATTCCTTGTATTCTCTATTCCGGCATGTGCTCACATGATGCAGCCTGCAGAATTCTAGTGGCTGAACATATCTGGACTATTTTCAGTCTCAGTGATACTGTGATGTTTAAAACATCCAGCAGCATTGCTGTATCTGATCCAGTCACACTAACACACCGCCACCACATCAGTGTCACGGCAGTGCTGAGAATGATTTATAGACTGGAGTCCATCTGTTGGTCCCCTTGACAATATATTGGTCAAGACCCTCAGAGGTGGGGGTACTGACCAATACAGCTTCAATGGAACTAACAGATGGACTCCTGTCTGTAATTGGTAAACTGATAAATAAGTGTAGAAACAGGGATGTGTACCTAATAAAGCGATAGGTGTATAGCCTATATTAATCATCCCAACGATCTGGACAAAACAGACCTCTTGAATTGCGGCTGCTCCCAATTATTCAGAGTGGTGGAGAGACAAGTTTATGAAACATGGCCCACAGGCAAGAATGTTTCTGTTATGGTCCAGTTCATGGTAAAGCCGTTTAAATAGCTAAACACATTTGTGCAGGACGGAGCCAATATAGCAGAGAGCGGATATGATATTCTGCATTTATTCGTCTTTTTATTATTAACGAAGGATACTATGACACTGACTTGTATGCAAATAGATGAGTGGTACGCACCGAAAATAACAACAACAACAACAACAACTGTGCGTGAAGATCGCTGCATCTAGGTGCATGCTTTATAAGAAATAACCAGCGATCCGCTAGCAAATTCCCAATAGTTTGGGGGAACATGCAATGCATTTGCAATAAAAACATGGTCGATATAAATTAAGCAGATGACGTTGATATCATTTCTATATAACGGCAGTTCCATTGTAAATGGAGTACTGTAATTATAAACTACTTTCTTACCTTAGATGTGTGGATGCCCTTTGCAGTGGATGCGGTGTATTTGTGTGCAGTACTATCCGGGATGCAGAAACAGAGACAAGGAAGATAGACAGGTGCTCTCCGGAACAGTTCCTCTACTAATGATTGATTTCTAAAACAATAATGGTCATATTACTGTACAATTTCACCCCTCAAACAGCATATATCCGGTATGAGTCTTTTTTTAATCAGCACTTGACCGCAGCACTGAGACGGCTACTCACAGGATAACGGCAGAGAATGGTAATACACGCTGCTCTTCCTTCTGCTCACGCAGCTCTGATTGGCGACCCCTCCTGTCACGCGCTTTCCAAGCACAACCACAGCACTCGGTAACACCGAATAAAATACACAAAAATAATATCGGAGTTGGAATATTACAAATACCTTTACCTTATGCACGGTTGTGTTGTTTATGCTGCTATGCTAGTCAGTTAATAAGACCATGGTGCAATGGTTAATGCTGGTAAGTGGTGGTCTGGAGATGGTTTAGCTGGTGAACTCAAATGGGCTTGAAGGTAACACTGGTTGCAGTGTCCAACACACAACATATTCTGTTTTTGGTTATTTTGTTATTTGATCTTTGAGTAATGTGACTGAAATTCAGTTCAAACTAATTTGTACAGTACCCACTATTGGCCTTAATGCAGTTCTTGAGTGATACCCCTGAATTCCATTTCAGAACACCAATAATATCAGGGTTTGTAAAATAGGCTACCCATACATCATGTTGGTGTCTTTGGAATGGCATGGTGATACAGTGGTTAGCTCTATAGTCTCACAGCTCTATAGACCTGGTCAGTGCTTGTGCTCGGATGATGTGTCTGTATGAGTTTCAGGTTTCCTCTGTTGTCATCTGTGTCAACTCGAACCAACAAGAAACACTGGCATTTAAGAACGTTGTGTCTTTGTGTCTATAAATTGACCCTGTGTGTGGATTGGACAAGGATTGGTTTCCACCATGTACTTTGTGCTGCTGGATAGGCCCTGGGTACCTAAGATGCCATAGCTTTCGGATGTGAGAGGAATCCAGAGGAAATCCACTCATACATGGGGAGAACATGCAAACCAGTGGCTCTGGAGCTTTGAGGTGAGAGCACTACCCTCCATACCCTCAACTGTCTATTGGGTTTTATAATATGGAAGGTAAATGGAAAAGTTACATGAGCACATCATTACACCATTACAGTGGTATATTTAGGCTCAATTTATAGGCTTTATGATGGCTGCAGATGAGAGCAAACTTAGTGTGATAATTGCAGCAACATAATAACGACCATGTATATTGAGGATGTGCACAGCTGCTCCATCTGACAATACAGGCAAGAATGTTGTCCTCTCAATAGATGATGAGCCCATCCAGATGGTGATTCTAGTTTATTACAGGGATGCATCCAGAGGCCCATAGTCAACTTGTTTCAAAATCAGATGCTTATTTGATTCCAGATGAAACTGAAAAGTAGTGGCTAAGCACCACAATATGCAAATAGTTTAAAAGCCCTCTGCATATGATGCAATATACACAGACAACCTTATAAGAATATATGTACACCTCATTCATGCAATAATCTAATCAGCCAATCATATAGTCTATCGCATATCCTACTCTATAACACTATAACTGTTGATCTTCAGAGATGTTTATGCACAACTCAGAGATGTTTGGAGCAATAAATAAAAAACATCCTGTGAGCAAATGTTCTGTGGAAGTAGACACTTTATTGATGAGAGAGCTCAATAACCAGAAAATATGAGAATAACCAGATTGTCTCAAGCTGACTGAAAGGCTATGAATTCACAACTTTGTTGGGAAGAAAACCATCTGTGATTTGAGACTTTGAGGTGCATGGGCTACAACTGCAGAAGACCACATCAGGTTCCACTTCTGTCAACCAATAACAAAAGCAAAGACTACAGGGGGCACAGACTCATCAAAACGAGATAGAGGAAGACTTAGCCTGGTCCAATAAAAATTGATTTATCTTTAGACATACAAATGGATCATAATTTGGCACTAACAACATAAATCTATGGGCATAAACTGCATACTAAGCATACTTCTGATCGGTCAATACCAATCAATCATTGCTTGTATGCCTCAGCCATTTAATTCTCATCATGGCTATAATTTACCCATCTTCTGTGGCCACTTCACAGAGCAAAATACTTTTCAAACTGGTTCCCTTCCAAACCAGATCTGCATTAAATGGAATTTAATAGAACACATTTGGGATGTGGTAGAATTAGGGATTTCGTCAAGGAAGTGCATCTGGATAAATCTGAAGCAATTGTTTTTTGCAATCATGTCAACATGGTGATCAAAGGAAGGCTGTTTTGAGAGCAAATCAAGAACCTAGACTGTATTAGCCTAGAGTTCCTAACAAAGTGCTTAGTGAGTATAGATTATTGTAGGTAATATCTGCAGGTAGGTGCTGTTATTTATTGCTGTTGGTTGAGTCCATTTTTCCATCTACTTTGCTTGACTATTTTCATGATGATTTTGACTTTTACTTCACTACATTTTGATGTGAAAATGGATAGTTTACTAGTTTGGTTAAAATTTTCCCATTCCCTTGTGTTCAGCTAAGAAATTCAGCTGCACATATACAAGCTGGTTACAGTGGTTACAAAAACAAGCCTGAAACCACAGGGACAAGACATTCAAAGCAATTGTTTCTTCTTTTCTTCAGTTTGGCTACTTTCGCTGTCTCTGCAAAGGTAACACAAACATTCAAATTAATTTATAGTAAATTACCCTCAAGATGGGAGTTTTGTCAAGTGATTCTGCCTGATCCTCAAGTGCAATGCTCACAAAATTTAGGGGATAAATGCAAAGATGGTCCCACAAAAATTGCGGGATAATTTGATCCTGTCCCTGTCCAATCATGGTCAATGTGCATTAGCCATACACCCTACTATACAGTCATTGTGTGGCACTCTCGTTCAGTTTAACATGCATCTGTTCACCCCATGAATATGTCACTTACTACTCTATCATGATAATTGAGCTTGCATCTCATTTGCGTAATCTTTGCGTAAACTTTCTTTGAATTTTCGTTTTGCTTTTCAGATTTTTTTGAGCAGTGTACTTGCGTATACGCGTTACATTTCAAGAAGTAGAACATTCATTGTAATTTATTTGTTTATAAATGAAATTTGACTTTCAACTGTACAAACAATCAGCAAAGAGTATCAGTTGTATGTCGCTCTGGATAAGGGCATCTGCTAAATGCTGTAAATGTAAACAAAGAACAGTTAGATCATAAGTAACATAGACACTTAATTATCAATAAAGTACATTTTATATCCATCAATATTGATGCAAATGTTGCTTTGTTTAAGATTGACTTCACATTAGACAGAAAGCAAATGTAAAGCCTTGAAGGGTTTAGCAAAACAATCAATCCCCTGGGAAAGTGTAAATACCCTTGTTCCCTCTGGCAGCCTCACACCTCCTACACGTAGGTAATTTTTGAACCAGTGTGTGGGCAGTCACTTGCAATCACTTATCACTGAAAGCTCAATACTGACTTAAAAGTTCTGCTATCAGAGACAAACAAAAATGAACCCATGCTTGTTGATAAATTCGGTACTTTTAGACTTTGTAGCCAAATGCTAAATTATTTTACATTGATGTCATTCAGCAGACGCCCTTATCCAGAGCAACTTACAATTAATACAGTTTTACAATCCAAGCAATTGTGGGCTAAGGGCCTTCCTCAGGGACCTAACTGTGGCAGAGTTTGAGATTTTAACCCTAGACCTTCTGGTCCATAGTCCAGTACCCTAACTAGGCCACCACAATCCTGCAGTAGAGGCCATTAGGCAGCAAGAGGGACAAAAATGGGCATTAATTAAAATAGGATAACCACGTTCACTTTTGAACACTATTTACTGCTTTTTACAAATAACTAGTTTGCACAAAAAATCTCCAAACACGTTCACTTAATATGATATATACACACACAAATGACTGATTCTGCTCTTGGATCCTCAGTGTTGATTGACTGTTGAGGTGACCAGCTGTGTATGACCACACTGCCTGGGGTTAATAGACATATTTCCATTTCCCGTAATCATTTTTAAGATCTCAGTCGTTACAGTGCATGATCATTTATAAAATGGATGTTAAACGGTGCATAACTTTATGTGGATCCATGCACTGCAGTGCAATCTTTCTGAGAATAATTTGACAAATCTTCTCATTTCCACTCTGCTTTTATTTCCAAAATGCTTAAAGTGGCAGCGGGAGAAGAAAATCACAAATGGATGATGTGAGGCACACTCAGTGAATCACAATGCAGTATGAGAGCACAGTGAGCTAATCAATCCAAGAAAAGAGTTAATGGCTGCTAAAAATACATAAATAAATAAATACACTGCTTACATTATGGGATATTTCAAAATGAATATGACGCAATTAAAAATACACATTTGATTTTATGTCATTAAACAAGGTAATCAGAAAAGAAAATTAAAGTATGCAAGTAAATGCAAACTCATTTATTGTGATTGAGTAGCAAGTGACATATATATGGGGGTGAACAGAAGAATGTCAAACTGGATGAGAGTGCAATACATTGACTGTTCAGTAGGGTGCCAAAACACACTGATAGTAATGGGGCATGGACAGGATCGGATAATTTTCAATTAATTTTGAAATATACTCTATTTTTTGTAAGCAGTGAAAAACTATATAACAAGTATGAAAATAAAACACTTTATCTCTTAACATGGGTTCATTGTGAACAGTGAGGGAGTGAGAGACAAAGAAGGCAAGCACAGTGATGAATGGTGCTCATGCTAACATGAGTCACACTATCTCACTAAGCTGAGTCCTCTTCACTAACGGAACATTGCGTCCCAGAAATAAAGACCAGTAATTATAGATTCCATAGTGGAATCTTTATCAGACAAAAAGGACATAATAATGCAAGATGCTGCAACAGTTACATTTTATTTGATCTGACACAAACATTTGAATGAAAGGTTTTAAGCAAACTTTTTATGACTCGTAATGCTGTAACAGTGACCAATGGCACAGTTCCAGCAATGCTGCAAAAAGGACATTTGTGATCATGCATTTCATTTTTCAGGTTTGCTTATACTTTTATATGCCCTATTTGCAAGTAAAGATATTTAAACATTTGGTCTTTTTTAAACAATTGTACTTGAAAAGTAACAAGGGAATGTGATACCCCAAGCTCTCGATGCTAACACATACATATTGATTACTTTAGAGATGTATTAATGTTATTTACAGAGTGTTAGTAACACATTAAAGTAATGCAGTATGGGAAGCATCGTCTACACTTACTGTCTGAGGGGCATGTTCTTCCTCTTCCTCCCACAAACCTGCCATGACTGACTTCTCTAAATGGACACTGGAGAGAATTATTTATTTTCTCGTATTTACAGTATTTTTTTAACAAGCACAGCCATGATATAAACGTAACGAGAATGCATACATTACTTTGTAAATAATTCAATAAAAGCAAACAGTATTATCAGACTGATACCATTTCAATGCCTTTTCAATGCCTAATTGTGCTTTCTTACAGTCTATCACAGTTTCTGCAGCTACTCAGTTCCTCTCAAAACATTTATAGATCTATTTTGTTCCAGTGAGTGTGCTATTTTAATTTGACTTAATGTGGAAATTGTATTTTGAACAACTCTGACAAAGCTTTGTGTACCCCTTGTGATATTTGAACCATAAAAGCCAGGTGTTGCTATTTTGCATCATCACTCTGCATCAGAGAACATTATATATATTGGTCAGATACATATTTGCTTGGTAAGCAGATCAAACATTTAAGGAAGTTATTAAAGTGATGGTTTTCAAATGTAGCATTGAGTATCATGTCCTTGACCAGGTAAAATGTTAAGTCAATTGTCTTTCACATTCAGTCCCTGTGCTATCTGCCTTATGGTGTACTATTTGGGGCGCTTTTATTTTAGGCTCACTGTTGTTTCCACAAGACCCGTTAGTCTTTGCAGGAGCTCCTTAATGCCACCAGCTCTACTGTCTTGCCAAGTAAAGAGCTAGAATTGGCTTAATCATCTGTCAGGGTAAATGACAGCTGGATAGCTAATAAAGTAGCAAAACATATGAGGATGAGAAACCAAAAAGAAAGACAACTGATAATGCTAAATCTTTCTCTCTTTTTCTCTCTCTCTTTCTCTCTCTCTCTCACACAAACACACACACACACACACACACACACACACACACACACACACACACACACACAC
>JAUZSV010392802.1:0-11158 GCA_034780495.1 Parotocinclus cesarpintoi | reverse complement strand
AATCATTTATTTTATTACAAAAGACTCAAAAGTGATCAGAGGCTTTATTTATATGTATATATATATATATATATATATATACATATAAATAAAGCCTCTGTAAATACATTATTAGTGCTTTTAACATATTCTATGTGCATAGGGTTTTGCATAGCTATAAACACTCTCATAAGAAAAATAAATGGGGCCACTCATGCAAAATCTTAACATTTTACTCATCCTAAGGATCACTTCTGAGATCTATGGCACTATTTAAACAGAAGTTACATACAGATAGGTCTACAATATGCCATTTTTGTGAGCCCCAGGGTCAACAAGTGAGGGAATCTGCTCTAAAAAAGCATAACTTCATGCAGGGGTTGCTTTTGGAAAACACATAACTGTTTTTTGTCAGGTCAATTCTGAAATGTACAATACACTTAATCCACAGCTAATCCTTATTTCCCTATGAGCAATTAGGAGCAATAGGTTAATGTTTTGAAACAACAGCTAGTGTTACCAGAAAAAAAAACAATCTGGAAGAACTAAAGCCTATTCTTGCAGAGATAACTACCTGCTGAAATATACTGTTTTCAAAGAAAGCGAAAAAAAGCCTTCGGGCATTAAATTTAAAACTATCAAATGGCCTTCAAAAGCAAAACTCTTTAATGAAAAACAATAATCAGAAGATTATCTAAACAAATCCATATGTGTTTCAAGAAAAAATATCAAGCACAGAGATTATTTCGGGCTGAACATGGAAAGTCTGGTACAGACTAGTGTGGGCTAATGAACCAGAGTTTGAGTTTACATTAACATTTATGTCATTTAGCAGACGCCCTTATCCAGAGCGACTTACAATTCATACAGTCTTACAATCCAAGCAGTTGTGGTTTAAGGGCCTTGCTCAGGGAGCCAACTGTGGCAGAGGTGGAATTTAAACCCTGGACCTTCTGGTCCATAGTAAAGTACCTTAATCACTAGGCTACCACAGTCCCAGATCACAGAGTTACATAGTAATGGTCCACATTGGTGTCTTTAGCAATCTGGCAAGATGTTAACTGTAAAAAATACAACAACAGATCCAGCTCTACTACCATAAAGCAAGACGGTAGATAAATAATTGTATGTTATTATCAAGACAATGCTCCTGCTTATACTGCAATAAACAACAAGAAGTGGCTACAACACAAGTCCATTAGGCTCATGTTCAGTCCAGATTTTAAACATATAGAGCATATTTGGTCTCACATTAAACACAAACTAACTTGAAAGCATTTTTGCAACTACTAATCAACTTTTTAAAGCCATTACCAATATATTGAACAAGACCGACTCTTGTCGCTGTAAAAATAAGTGCGAGTTTACCCCAAGACTATTCCATAAAGCTGTGTTTGTTTAATTCTTGCTTATTTCCTGTCTTTATCTGGGTTTTTTTCTGTCTGTCTACACATCTGTCCTTTTTGTTCACCTTATTTGTCTGTTTTTTTCTGCAGCAAATGTGTGGTGTGAAGATATAATTAATCTGCAAAAGCTGATTACAATGTTTTAAGCTCACTGTATACCATAAGAACTATAAATGATCCATCTGTGTTTATCCCATTTAAACACTTTCATTTGTTTAGCTGCTTTTGCTCCAGTTAGAATGCATTTGCATTTCATGAGATCTTTTACACAACCCCATGCAGCATCTTTCTGAGAAAGTGTCCCGTTTCATATAAAACGGCGTCTAATATGTTGAAATTGCTCATCTAGGTGACTTTGCCAAGGACAGGCGTTGGCTTTGGACTGATCACAATTGCACACCTGTAATGCAGTGTGGCAGCCACGCTCGGTAACATGTTTACACATGGCAGGTTGTGGATGAGCCTGTTAGCCACACTGTCATGGCCCATTATGAATCCAGCAGCTCTGGCCTATCGAGGAACCAGCAGTGAATAGACTGCTTTTCAGATCCCAAGCACTAAATCAAGATTCGTGCTAAGAAGCAGGGTTCTAATTTATGTGCTGTGTGTTGCAGTTTGTTCATAACCCTGTGGTGATGTGTACACTTCAGATACGCTCATTACAAAAAAACAAAAACAAACAAAGCACACTGGCATAAAGGACATAGAATTGTAATTTTTCGTAAGTTCTGCACACAGAGGTAAATAAATAGTAAATTAAATAGTAGTATTTAATTCAGACATTCACACACAAATGGCTTTATACTGAAATACTGATTCACTGATTGCATTTTAACACACACATGCACACAAAAACACACAGCACTTAGCACACAGCATAGACACAGCACAGACACAGCACAAACACAGCACAGCACACATACACACATGACACACAGCACAGATACAGCACAAACAGCAGAGACACAACACAGTCGCACAGGCACACAGCACACACACACACACACACACACACACACACACACACACACCGCAGACACAGCACAGACACACAAGCACACAGCACAGATACAGTGCAAACACAGCACAGACACACAAGCACACAGCAGAGACACAACACAGTCACACAGGCACACAGCACACTTCACACAGCACAACCACAGCACACATACACACACACACGCACACCACACACCACACAGCACAAACACAGCAGAGACAAACACCTACACAATACAGACACATTAATTTATAATATATGTCTTTGGAGTTTGGTAAAACATCATTATACACAGTAAATATACACAAAAAAGATTGAAACATGAAAATCCACATTAACAGAAGCTGTACAAACTTATTAATAACTTATTATGTCCAAATATCCAGCAAGGAAAACAAATCTGAGGTTAAGTTTAGGCTTAGGGATAGGAGTAGCATTAATTAGCTTTATTAATCATTATGTCAGTGGAAAGTCCCCAAAGAGATAGTGAGACTGATGTGTGGCTGTGTGTATGTGTGCCCATGTTTATATTATACTGTGTCCAAAAATTATAATAAGATATAATGAAATATCCCATAAATTTTATGAGCAGTGTAAATGTTTCCATCTATATGCTTACACACAAAAATTGTTGACTGAGAAGCAGGCTTCAGCTACTTTGGGAGGGTACACAACACCAAACATGCAACTTTCAGATAGATATGCATGTGGAAAGACATGCAAGTTCCATTAAGGAAGTTCTCTCAATTTATTTACACATTGCATTTGTATTTACACGTATTTACATAAGCAGTTACTTAAACTAATTGGCCATTTTTTAGGTATGGCTACAATATAAGGTATATTATAGTTTTAATTATAGCTTCAATGTTCAGGATGTACAATGCTAATCTGGTAGCTCTAAGACTTTCTCACTTAGCCTAAAAAACCAAACAAGAAGATCTTCAAACACTAAATGTATCATTTTATTGACTAAATCAATGGCGAGAGAAAAAACGTGTGCATATCTGTAAACTTTTCTGTAAAATTTTATAAACTTTGTATTCATAACTTTTTTACTAACTTCTTCAACTGTTTTGCATTTTTAAATGTGCAGCAGTGATAAATAACCAACACAAAAGGCATGCATAAAGAGTCAAGTGCTTGAAAAGAAATGAGGATGTACAGCTCTTCAGATTTTTTTATATTCATTCCTTTCACTTCAACAGTTCCCAGAAATCAGCCGGTTGCTAAGCAACTGTAAAAATAAAGCAGCAATCTTGTAGTTCTGATAACCTGTGAACACTCATGCACGGGTACATAGACTACTCATGGTATAAATATGGCCTTTCAATAAAAGATGCACTTCTGAATAGAAGAAGAATGAAACGTAGGAGAATCAAGAATTCCTATGCAGGCCATTTCCATCTAACTGATTTAATATCAATGTGTGAAAAGAAAAAATCCCAATGTGATATTTTGGATTTTCTGATATATTTTATTAATTTTCTAAGGGGTCTGTATAATATGGAAATGCGAATTCAAAAGAAAAAGGTATACATTTCTTAAATTGACTCTGACTTTTTTTTCATTCCAGACAATTTTAACATTTCATGTTTTGTATGGTCTACGCTATTTTATTTGTATGCATTCATTTAAGGCAAATATTCCAAAATAAGTTGGGATGGGGACTAGTGTTGAGGTAAAAACTATTAATATATGATAATGTTTTAAATAAGTGATGTCAACAGGTGATTGTGATCATCTACAATTTGGTACAAAAGCATTATTCGCACGTTACCTTATACAATCCCAAATTAGAAAAAAAGCTTGGACGGTAGGGAAATTGCAAATTTAAAATAAACAGTGTTTTTTTTACATTTACATTTTCTTGCATTGCCATTTATTCCATTGCAGACAATATGAACGCAAATATTTCATGCTCTTTTCAACTTTTTTGAGTTGTTAATAAACACAGTAAAGCATTTATCCCTTTGTAATGTTTCCATTCTTATGACAGCAGTGAGACAGTTTGCCACTAAAGATTCCAAGCAATAAAATCTCTGTGGTGCTCTGTGCAAGCTCTGTGCATCTTTAGGAGTGCAACATTACTGGTGGTCATCATTGCCACACATGGGTTTCAGGCTTTTCCACACATTCTCTATTAGGGACAGATCAGGACTGTAGGCAATCCAGACAATAATACCCATACCCTTTTCATGTCTTTTATTGGTGGAGCATGAGGGTTTGCATGAGGTTTTTATATAAAATGTAAAATGCACGGATGTCCCTTGAAAAGAAGATTTCATTATTAGTCCCAAATTGTCTCATTGCAACTTATTTTTGGAATGTATTGTAGGCTTGAAATACAGGACTGGATGTAGAAGTTGACCAGACAAAACATGAAATATCGTACTACTGTATATATTTCCTATGTCCTGCAATTTCTTGGAAAGCTGTCAGCAATTAAACCACTTTTTTGGAAGAGGATATACTAAAGCTTACATCAACAGAACTGTTTGCTATGATTGGTCCCATCAATCCCACAATATGTCCCACATGGTCTTAATCTTCTATGTTCCTTGCGGTTAAAACGGCATCCGTTCATACCCCAGAAGACGCGACGAGGGAATACTTTGATCGACATGTCGCATCGCCTGTCCTCAAAGACACACACACACACACACACACACACACACACACACACACAAGTCAATGCCAATTTAGAGACACCAATTAACCTAATACATGTCTTTGGACTGTGGGAGGAAATGGGCATACATGGGGTAAGCCAGTTATATATTTTCTTGAAGAAGTACTCTGTATCTTTGTTTAGCCTCCCTTTGTAAAGAAAATGCACCTGCTCTTTAAAAGGCCATTTGTACATCTCAGCTGATTGGGTTTGAAGAGGTTTATCATAAAATATGGCTACCACTAGTCAGGATGCAAAGTACCTATTCTCTATACAACTGTACCTAGTGTTAAAAATCATAAAAAAATCGCTAAAAAAATCAGATACACAGTGACAATGATCAGGATAAATAGTAACCAAATGGTTAGTATCATATTTTTGCCTTTATAAATCCATCTGTGAGTATGAGTATGTTGGCAAAGAATAGCAAATCTTAGATCAGCGCTCATAAGGTCTTTATATATTCCCAGATGTTTTTGTACTTAATGTTTAGGGTGTACTCTTGGCAAATGCAAGGTTTCTTGGCTGAACCTGTCTCCCTTGAGGCTTCCGTGAGGTAAATTATTCATCTTTATTTTGACTAACTTGATGGCTAGGTTGAAACTAAGTTCATGTGTGACTAATATAGTCAGAATTCTGGACCAAGACACTTATGAAACAGATGTTAATGTGTATCATAGTGAACAGGCTTGGGAGGAATGCATTTTTGTGCTTTTGTTTGTTTTATTCTGAGATGTCATTTTCAATAATCACCACAAAATACACACCCTTAAAAGTTGTCTGGAGCATGAACATCACAATATGTACAATGAAGTGCCACATACAGTTCATATGGTGTTCATTCCATGTGTGATGACCAGATGGTTTTTGCTTGATCATCTCATTTAAGACTAACACCACATTATGGGTGCAGTAAAATTAACCATAGTTGTAACACTTATTACATCAGCTCAACTGAATGGATTTGCTGGCTGTATAGAACTGGAAATTTCCATTGAGAATGCCGCAATCGAATGGTTTAGAATACGTATATTGACCATCACTAATTTAAATCATTATTTTATTATTTGCACAGACATTTTGGAGGGCACACATGGAGTGCCCATGTGGGTAGGGAAAATCCAATGGCAGAGGATTGGTGATCTTCTTCAGATGAGTGAGAACCAGTCTCTCAAAAGATTTCATGACATAATATGACAGGTACACAATCATGCAACCTAAGTGAATGGTCTTATTTATAAGATTAGTGAAATGCCATAAAACAAGGTGTTTATTATACAACAGGCTTTAAAAAGCAGCATGGCCCATGGTACCAATGTTGGTACAATATAGCTACAGAAACCTTTTGGTCTGGTTATTGTTTTATTAATATTGACATGTTGTCCTTCATCTTAAACTTATATTATATTATTATTATTATTATATTATTATTATTATTATTATTATATTTAATTTAAATGGTATTATTTACTTAATTTGACAATTAATTTAACTATTTTAATTAACATCTAAGACATCCAAGGTGAATGGTCCCATTTGGAGTCTTGGTCCTCCCAATGTTTTTCCATTACATTTGTTTTTTTTATTTCCACTGTCTCTCTAGGCTTGTTCAATTTGGGATTGTCTTTTTAAAAATAATATACAATTGTAAAGCTGCTTTAAGAAAATGCACCATTGTAAAAAAGTGCTATATAAATAAATTTGGGTTTGACTCTGTCTTAGTGTGTACATGGGTTCTGTGTGACTGTGGAATTGGCTATTGTAGGTGTAAGAAGTGACTGATTGTGTGCCCCACTATAGACTGGTCCATTTTGTCCAGGTGTGCAAAATATTCCAAGTAAAGATTATACAGTATCTGCCGCAAGTATGAAGCATGTTTGAAGCATGTATGAAGTATTTAGATTTTAAAGTATAAAGTATGAATCAGTTTACTCTACCATATATGGTAAATTCCAAATTGCATTTTTCTATCTACTGTATAAACTGTACTGTGCAAAATCTTAGACCACAATTAGATTAGCTACACTATTGTTTTAGCAATGATATAATGACCATATATATTTAATTCCAATTGTTACAATACAGTGTTCCCTCGCCACTTCATGGTTCACCTTTTGCGGACTCGGTGCATAATGGGTTTTCAAAAAATATTAATGCAAGAAATATATCGCAGATTTTCGCGGAACTTTAACATTACTGAAATCAAAAAATTTATAAAAATATATAAAAAATAGCTGTTGTGTCTGTGAGAGTGATGTATGGTGTGTTAAGTAATGAGAACGTTCGATTACTTCAGTGTGTTGCTTGATTATTCAACAGTTAAAAACACTACAATAGCGTATTTACTTAGCGGATGAATACTCACCAAAAATGAAAAGTAAGACTAGAGCATCGCCCACCATCACTCATTTATGTTAATTACTTGTTAATGGTTGTTTTCGCTCACGTGCAACCCACGCTTAGCAAAAAGTCTTTTGGTTGTTTCATGCTTCATGCCCGTCATGCTAGCCTATTCGGTAAAGTCTCGTCTTTATGTCTGCACTTTATTCTCGGTCATCCTCGTCCTTTAGGTTGGTTCACTGCCATGTTGTTGTTCAGTTTACTTCACATATGAATGCCAATGACTCTGCGAGGCGGGTTTGTGCGTCTGCTGAGGTTCAGCTGTCCATCAACACACTCAATATGACCTGGCGCCACCTCGCTCCCATGCCGCGTCGCAAGGAGATTCAGTACCGCCTGCAGGCATGCCTTTGCCTCATACCCATTCAGAATCCCGGTCGGGACAAACACGAGTGATGGCATTAATCCCCGATCACCATAAATCTCTTGACTATGAACCCCCAGCTTTGTTCTCAGTCTAAGGAAAAGATGCACAAGTCAAGATCAGGAGGAACGAAGCCCTGACAGTTCACAGCTTCTGCAGTCTGCACCAGTTGAAGTTTATTAAGAGATTTATTATAGCATTTACCAAGTAAAGCATTACAGTAATCCAACCTCTAGGTTTTAAAGGCATGAACCAGTTTCTCTGCAGCTTGATAAAGGATATTTATAAGTTTAGGAATATTATGTATCTAAAAGAAAGCATTTTGTGTGATGTTGCTAATGTGCACATCAAGGGAGAGACCTGAATCAAATGTAACACCCTAGTTTTTTACAGTTGGACTGGCGTTACTGAACAGCCATCTAGATTTGGGATAGAAAGCGCCAACCTGTCGTTTACATTCTTGGGTCCAACTAATAAAAGTAAAAGGAAACTAAATGGCATCCAATGTTTTACTTTCTTAACACAATTCTCAGTTTTACTGATTGTAAGGTCATAATTTGGATCTGCTGATAGGCTGTGTATCATATGCACAATAGTAGAATAGAATAGAATTTTATTATTACAATGTAATTTTTAATTCATTTATTTCTGTGTTGAAGAGAAAGTCCCTAGATCAGTTCCTGTTATCAAAAGCCAAAGTTCCCAGCAAGTAAATAAAGATTCAAAAACAAAAACTAGCAAACAGTAAAAACAAACAAAACAAGAAAATGACAAGGCAGCAGCCATCGAGAGTATACTCTTACCAGAAGACACACTGTGTATTCATAATTTGCTTGTACAACCAAATCAGAAGAAATTGGGATAGTATGGAAAATGCAAATACAAAAAAATCACAGTGATTTGACTTGTATATCATTGCAGAAAATCAGGATACTTAATGTTTTGCCTGATCAACTTTATTTCATTTGTTAATCAAAATTCCCACATTTCAGACTTACACAAAAAAACAACTAAATGTATGATGTGAGTTCAAACACGATAATTTGGTGGCTAGTAAATGAAGCTGGGAAAACTTGTGCTTGATTTTTGGCCAAAAGGTCAGTTCATTACCTGTTTGTCTCTCCTGAATTGTTTCCAATTTCTTACTGATTTGCATTAAGACATTTGAGCCATGTCTGTAAGTCTGCCGGTTTCAGTGAGCCCTGTACCAAGTTAACAGCAGTAGGAATTTATGTGGCGGGAAATCTTTTTAGCTGTTAGTTGCTTTTGTGACCAACAAGTCTAAAAGACAATAGAACATCTTTGTTACGAGATGTGGTGGTATTTTATTTAGGACTCAAGTACACAGGATAAGCATATCCCACGCCGTATAATAAGAATGGAAAAATAATATAAAACAACTGAAAGGGGGTTAAGAGCGGAGCGTCAGACTCCTAACATAATAAAACCGAAAGTGTAATGTGGCACGCCATTGTTGCTTCCCAAATGGGAGCAACGCGTGAACTTTGGGGTAGTTTGGGGACATCTCTTACATGGCGAGGCACGGCAGTAGTCCAAACGCCAGGGAGCGAGCACGAGCTCCGAGCGTGGGCTCTAACACACACGTAGCGCGAGGGGGCAAAGAAATCACAGAAGTGGCCAGCACTTGTAGTACGAGTGTGAATAACACACAAAACCTGGCCCCGAAGAGCGCTAAAACCACACCTTTATAGGACGTGAAGCAGCTGTTTGGGATCAGGACATAATTAAGATAAGGATATAAGGCCGCCCCGCCGATGGCTCTGTAATGGCGACCGGCGAGGACAACCAAACACACCGGGGGAAGGTAGGAACCCTAAAAATCTTGTCTTGTTATATACCAGTCTTTTGAATCCTTCTCCAAACAATCTAAAAGTACTGTATTGTTTCAAGTGCTGTATCTCATAAACAGAATATCAATTTCTATATGACCTACTTAGTCTACTGGATATCCTTTGAAATTTAGAAAATGCGGCTCTACTATTTTCAGGTATGATGCTGCTATATACATATTTCATATACCCCACCTAGTCAGCTACTTGTACTTATCATAGCAAACACATATCTAGTTCACTGCTACTATTATTGTAACTGTAACTATATGTTCAATAATATGCAGCAATGTGCAATATCGTGAAACAATACAAATTTCTTACATCATTATATGATATGCAATATGTTATGTGCATCATTTACTTCATTCTACATGTTCATATTTTATATAATTTGTATAGTACTTTTTACCTGCACAGTTACTTTTTACACTCACATTTAAGTCTGTGTTAACTTATGTTTATTCTATTCTTTACAATTGTTACGGGAGAAATTTCCCCTTTTGAGAAGGCTTACCTTATCTAAGATAATCTTAGGATAAGGTAAGGAAAATCTTACCTTATGTTATTCAATTGGCGGGGCTGGTACGTACGGACATTAATTCCAGATGTTACACCATTGTTGCGCTAGGTGTGGTAGGTATGAGCTAATCTCTAATAGGGTTAACCAAAAACATTATTCCTGCATTGTCTAATCTCTAATAACTAATTTCTAACTCAGTCTTATTTAGTGTTTGCTGAACATTTCTTCTGCCTCGCCATCTCTCTATTACTTCCTCCTCTGTTTAAGAGAACTCCTAAGCTCCTAAAAGTCCTCATCAATAATTACCTTAGTGAATGAATAAATCATCACTGCCAAAAGGCTCCACTGCTTTATTTTGTTTGGCCATGTTGGTCATTATCAAAAGGTTGTTAAAATCTTGTTTGTGACACCATATTCATCTGCAATCTCATTAAAAGCAGCAGCAATGTTTTCAATGGTATGTCTCTCCGCAAAGCGCCTGCAGTCAAACATGAAGAATAATGTAAAAGGCGGAAAAGTAAGCTGTCATGCCTGAAAAGACAGCATTCGGTCTGACCAAATGTCTACAGCAAATGAAAGTGTGTACTGGAGTGTACTTGTTGTCAAATATTTTCAGAAAATGCCTCAATGGTTCACTCTCTACACCAAACGTAGAAGGCTGCAGACAATAATTAAATTCTTGACTTTACTACATTAATGGCTTGTTGCCTAGCTAGAATGTATATCTGAACCCTCTGTGTCAAGGGCATGACACTGGGCTGTGCAGTCTCTCTGACAAGCTGTCCTGCTTTGTAGTCTAAAAATATGAAATATTGACAGACAGAAATTACCTGGTGTCTGGTATTAAGTAGATTTAATATAAATAAATATTATATTCATGCATCACAATTGTGTTAGGGTCCTACCCGCTCCCGGAGCTTGTAGTCGTCCGTGCCGATCGCCCTTACAGAGCCATCGGTGGGGAT
>JAUZSV010392711.1:0-11158 GCA_034780495.1 Parotocinclus cesarpintoi | reverse complement strand
ATTGAGTTTGCATCTCATTTGCATAATCAAACAACTTTCTTTAACTTTTCATTTGTTTTTCTGATGATCTTGTTTAATGAAATAAAATCAAACGCTTCTGAAATATCCCCTAATTTTTGTGAGCACTGTATTCGTTCTTGCAGGGCTTTGCATGCATTGTGCTATATGCTTAAATGTCTTTTATGCTCTTATGGAAAACTGGAGACCTGCTGGTATTTATAGTAAATGTTTCTTTAAAATGTTGCTGTTTTAAAGTAACTTCAGAGCTTAGTTTCAGTATTAATGTCATAAACCATATATGACCTCAGTGGAAACTTGATGTTTCAAAAGCTCACTTTGTTTTGATTAAACGTTTTTTTAGCTGTTTGGAAAGGCAATGGTGCAATTTTTTTTCCCAAAATAACACCTGAACTTCTGTATACGTGCAAAAAAAGACCTCGATAGCACTGCATAGCATTTTATAAAATTAAACCAGCAATGCTATACTAATTTTTTTATTTGTAGATTCACAGACACATTGGAACCAAAAGTCAAGAGACCACCATTGTCTTTTGAATTATGTACACTTTTTACTTAAATGCAGTGTTTAATCAAAGACCATCTGGAATTTGAATTCTTCTTCGATAAGTAAGATATTTCTTCTTGTATCTGTCAGAATAATGCTGTGCTTTATATTATGAAGTCATATAATTGGCTTAACACGTGAATTTACGTGAAACCATAAATTATTGGATGGAGGTGGAGATGAATTCCATAATTAATTTAATGTTTACCCCTGTCCTAAACCCCACTGAGCATTTATGAGTTCACCTGAAGCTATGTATTCAGCAAGCTGCTATTTGGAATATTGTGAAATCATGCTGGGATAACATGACTTATCAGATTTTGTACAAATGTATGGAGTCCAGCTCAAGTGTAAACATTCCATCTGTTTAACTAGATACTCTGTCAGTTCCCCTTACTAACACTGATGTGCTGTAATTTGTTAGTGTGTTGTACTGGTATGAGTGGATCAGACAAAGCAGTGCTGCTGGAGTTTTTAAACATGATGTTCATTTACTGTGCACTCCAATAGTCCATATTGCTTCACCTTGTAGATATTAAGTCAAAAAGTATCTCTTTTGTTGCACAGTTTGTTGCACAGCTTATTCATCGGTGCTCACATGTTTCTGGTGGCTGAACACTTTTTGAGCACTATTTTCAGTGCTGCAGTGACACAGTAACACACCACCACCACATCAGTGTCACTGAAGTCCTGAGAATGATTCACCACCCAAATAGTACCTGATCTGTGGGGGTCCTGACTGTTAAATAGCAGTGTACAAAAGGCTAACTTAGTCTGTAGAGAAACAGATGGACTACAGTCTGTAATTGCAGAACTACAAAGTGCATCTATAATAAGTGATTAGTAATATTGAGAGTTTGTAGATGGTGTACCTAATAAATTGGCCGGTGAATGTATATTACTTACCCTAAGTTTTCTTTTATTTGCCAATGGTTTGAGAAGCAAGGTTTATTGACCAAGAATAAGCAGCTTGATTACAATTTCAACGGTTATATTGCACCCTTGATGCACTTTTTGAGATTGGCCTAATTCAGTCTCTGTTTAGTTGTCATAACAGATGTGTGGGTTGCTGCCTTCTTCCTGTCCAAAATCAGCATTTTGCCACCTTAGTTGGTAAGAACAGATCAGGGTTTCTGAGCAAAAAATATTTGTACGTTCATTTCTATGCAAAAAATTATTTACCTTGTGCTGCATGCATAATGACTTGAATCATCCATAAGTATTGAAAAAGCTTCAATTTATTGTCAGGCTTTTTGAAAAAATGAGGGGAAAGGAAGTATGCAAGAAGGCAATGTTTAGATTTAGGACTTTTTAAAAGTGACTATACAGTCCTGAAAAAAACAATCCATGTTTTAATACTTCACATCCTGGTGAATTTACTTCAGTTCATGGCTCTGTAATGGTAAGTATGTTGTCTTGAAACAATTTAAATTAACAAATTACATTAGAGAATGCGTTATTGTCTTTTTGACCTAGCTCATGCCTAAGACTTTGAATTGTACTGTATATCAGAAGATATATACTCAATATATTACCCCTTTTTTCTACTCTCACTGTCCATTTTATCAGGTCTACTTGCCATGTAGAAGCACTTTGTAGTGTATTTTAGTGGTGGCTCATTCTCAGCACTGCAGTGACACTGATATAGTGGTGCTGGGTTACTGTGTGTTGTGCTGCTGGAGTTTTGAAACACTGTTATGACACTGCAGAAGTGAAAATAGTCTAGCAACCAAAAATGTCCAGCCACTAGCATCCTGTAAGCACTGATAATGTATTAGAGAATGACTAACATAAAGTGTGCAACAACAGATGAACTACTGGTTCTGACTTTACATCTACAAGGTCAAGCAATATGACCTTAAAAATGCTGTTCATGCTCGACAACCCTCTAATGAATTACAACAATTCTGCAAAGATGAGTGGGCCAAAATTCTTCCAGAACGCTGTAAAAGACTCATTGCAAGTTATCGCAAAAGCTTGGTTGCAGTTGTGGCTGCTAACGGTGGCCCAACCAGTTATTAGGTTTAGGGGGCAATTTTCGCACTTTTTCACACAGGGCCATGTATGTTTGGATTTTTGTTTCCCCTTGATAATAAACACCTTCATTTACAAATTGCATTTTGTGTTTACTTGTGTTGTCTTTGACTACTATTTAAATTGGTTTGATGTTCTGAAACAATTAAGTGTGACAAACATGCAAAAAAACAGGACATAAGGAAGGGGGCAAACACTTTTGCACACCACTGTACATAGACACGGGGAGGACTCAGGCTTCACCTGGGATAGAATAAAGGGCCTTTTTGCCGGGCCAGCCAGTCAGTGAAAGCATAGGATGACAGATTAGGCAATGCACCGCCGTCGCGCCACTGGAGATATAGGAAACATTTTGTCACTATTTTAAAAACCCCCAACTGCTACTTTGCTGCCTTATGCAGTTTGAATTATCATTACCCAGGTCTGCAACAGTAACCCCTGCCAGAGTGCTGTTGTGTTGTGTGGTCTAGTTTGCACCTCCACCATTTGGAATGGTTTGTTATTTAACAATGTTAATTAAGTTTACAACAGGCAACATTGTACGTCAATTAATGTTTTTATTCCAGTATTGTGTGGAGAAAAACTATACTAATTTCCATTGTAAAATAAAAAAGACCCCTTCTGAGCTGTACTTGAGTTTAAACATTACATACACCACCTGTTATAATTTTTTTCATGTAACTTGTGCCTAATATAGGATAATAATGATCACACCTGTGCTTAAAAACAGTATGTGTCCGGTTCCTCCGTTTCCACATTTTTGTCCACATGTTGCTATCAGTAGGAGTGTCACAGCAGTCAGTTCCCGATGTTTTCAGTTAGCTCACATTACACTGGCATATACAGCTACTCCAGCACATCTGTCTACATTTTAAGATAAATGTGTTTAGCCTAAATCCCAAAGGTGCCTAAATAAGCAGGGGAATTCTCTTACAACACTAAAATTGTTTAAAATATTTTTACAGTTTGGAGTTTACTTAATTACTTCTTGAAACAATAAAGGAAAGAAAACACACAGCAGCGAGCACCATTGGCTGGTCCATTCTGTAGTAATAAAATAAATAAAAGAATCTTTTGAGCCCTAGTCTCTTGCTGAAACGTGACCCTAAACATTGTGCAGACTAAAGCACATAAAGAATTTACAAAGGAATTCGGGAACAAGGGAATTGCTTATCTTTTAAAATAATGAAGGTAGCATTTGCCACAGGTTTTACATGTGTTCTTAATCAAGAAAGTACTGCAAAATAAATTCTAATTGTATTATCCACATTGTACGACATTACTTTCTGCACATATTGCACAACAGGAAATTTACGACTATAGCAATTTATCTAAGATGAAGTCTGCTTACTTTGTTACATTTGTATCAGTTCCCTGGAATTCTGTCTTTCTAGTGCATTAACTATGTTTCCCCTGAGAGATCTGGGTTTATAAGGACAGTTAAATTAGGATCAGATTCGAATTTCTGTGAGGTAAACTCAGCCAGTTTACCGCAAAGAAATTGAAATTGGATTATTTTGTTCAAATTAAGTGTATAGCCAGACTATGTGACAAACCTAATAGGGTTTTGCAATATAATTTATAATCCAGCTGAACAATATATGTAATCTATGTACTAAATACACCCGTAAGAAGCTGGCACCCCCATATGATCAGATCTCTAGATCTAGTTTCCTTACAGACATTTTGCGATTATTAAACACATTTCTGACATGCCACTAGAAAATCCTAAAGAAATGTGATTTACAGTTTACTGTTCTAAAATCCTAATATGATGTGTGGTAGATAACCAACTAACAACTAATCTTTTTTAGAAATAAACGAGACAGAAAATATTTTTTAAAACTTTTTAAATATTGGGATTTTTGACCTAAATATTTTTCCCCTAAGAAATGCACAATAATTTCCTTTAAAATACACATTCACGTTATCCTAATATATTCCAAATTATAAAACACAAATCACATATTCAGTAGGATGTTGTATCATCTGTATCTTCTGAAGTCCAAGAATAAGTTCTCTCTTATTTATAACTGTGTATTTAGTTTTACTAAGTAGTAACTATGACTGAGAAGATCAGTTGCAACGAACAATCCTGTTACTGAAACTAATTTTATATATTACATTTTTATTGTAAAAACATGCAAGAACATGCTCAGTCTAAATTTTGTGCATTTGCTAATTCTGTGCTGAAAACTCAGTCATGAAACAATGTAAAAGTAAAAAGTTGCCTAAGATTGCCCAATACTTTTGAGCAGTTAAAGATTCAGTGTTGAAAAACTATTGACAATTAAGTTAAAGAAGAGCTACAACAAGCAAATGGCACCCCTTCAGCATAATGTCTCATATATACAATATAATTTCTGGACTAACATTAGAACCTGGTTCTGCTTTTGGACTATCAACCTCTAGCTGTTTGTTTTAATTGTGTCTCTAGACTGAAGGACGCTGCTTAATGCTGGGAATATAATGTAAGTGGAACTAGGTGGCAAGTGGACTGGTGGCAAGTGAAAAAAATGCACAGTTAGAATTTTCTGTTACCAAAGTCTCTGTGTAGGGGGGTAAAAACTTACGAATAATGTGGTGTTCCTCACCATGTGCTGACGGCTTAATAACACCACATTATTACCAGCACCTCTATAAAACAGCCTTGATCAAACTTGTATAGAGGTCAGGGTCAGCTCTGGTACCACTTTAGCTTAGATTTAGAGACAAGGGGGAATTGCCACACAATGGCTTACTACTGAAATTCATGCTCTGTTGCTCAGAGTTCAGTAGAAGTGAACCTTGACTTTATACCAACCATTTTATGATTTTTACTGCCACAAATTTTCTTGTACAGTTCCATTTATAATGCGACACAAACAGTACTGTCTAATTGCCCTTTTATTATTATACCCATTCTAACAAAACATATTCATGCATGGGAAGGGATGGAAAATATTTGACCATATTCTTTAAAATATGTATGAAAAGCAGCTACACATTTCCATCATTTGTTCAGTCTAGCAGCATGTCGAAATTTGAGGTGCTGTTGGAACATGGCCATGGAGATCAGCTTGCATTCCTCTAGTCAGGCCTTCCTTGGAAGTGGTCTGATATCCACACCTTGCTAACAGATGTTAGCAACCCTCTTCAGTAATCAGCTTAAGCAATAAGATTTACATTACCTGAAATGCTTGCCATTGTGGGTAAGTTTAAGTGGGTCAGCCATGCAGAAAACTACATGTTAAACCACATTTAATATGTAACCTAGGGCTTTAAACTTGCCAGAGCAACAGCATGCTCCAGAGTTTGCATTTCTACAGAGCATTACACTTTTGTTCGAACATATGTGTTGAGCAATCATAAAATTGGTCAAGTCCTTTTGTGATCTTTGAGCTGTGGTTTATAGTCAAGCAAGGGCTCTTACATACAGACATATATAAACAATTGATCACCTTAGTTTATGGTGAGCTAAACAAATAGATCTTTCTCATAGTTATACACGTTAAATAGTTACAATGATCAGACACATCAAATAGAAGGGCCAATATGTGATGTGTGGCATGCCAGACTTATAATAATAATGACATTATAGCTAATGTCAAGTCCTGTTCTCTTATTAATGTAATATCAGATGTCGTCTTTAACAGTTGGGCAGGTTCCTTCATACTTAATCTGAATACTGATACTGTTCCAAATCCCTCCAGTAATAGATTCAATTTAAATGGATAACATTCAGAATCAATTTTAAAATGACACATGGAACATACAGGAGTGAGGTTCCACACAGGAGACAGTCCCACTGTTTCAACAAACTCAGGCACCTCTGTGGCTCCTCATCTATAAAGTTATATTACTGCATTAATTTTTGTGACAAATGTAGGCAGGGAGGAGTTTCCTGAACAACGCATGTTTCCAATAAGTGGAACAGTTATTATAATAAAAAAAGCATTCAATTTCATTACCATTTACTCACATTTGAAACCCCTAGACTATAATTCTATGAAAATACAAATGTGTGTCTATTTAAGATTGATTAGAACATTGGTCAGAGTGTATGGGATTGGAAAGGACAATGAAAAAAGAAATGCCCAGTAGTCATTCAATACTACCATTTCACATTTTGGTGGTGTATCTATCCCAAATAATATGCATTCAGTCAATCAATTTTTCAATAAAGTACTATTGAAATGGTTTTGTTATTTTTCAAAGCATTCTCCAATCTACAGTACTGTGCAAAAGTCTTAGGTTGCCATTAGATGTGTTGAATCATATTTGACATATTGTTGAGCATTGGACTCAGTTGGAAAATTGGACCCAAAAATATATATCTTTTCCACTGGCGATCATTACAATCTTTGTTGCATTAAACCATTTTTTTTTTAAAGTGGTGTCTTTGCTGCTACCCTACCAAAAGAACATTTTTGATCAAGCTTCAGACTTTAAAAAAGTCAAACTTAATAGTCCAGTTAAGCTGCCAGCTGCTGTTCTTGCTCAAGTGTAATAATTTCATCCTTTAAATACTGATTACACATTTACAGTATTTTTTGGTTTCCTAAAAATGAGACTGAAACACTTGCGAAACTAAAACAATTGTATATCTAATCTAATTGTGGCCTAATATTTTGTTCTCAATGTTTCAGGGTTCTGGGGAAGCGGGACCTAAATGAAAACACAGGAAGTGAGGTGGGAACCAACTCTAGACTAAGTGCTTGTCCATTGCACACTGGCAAACGACGCGTACTGGGACACTGGTAGAGATGGTAGGTGGTAGGTAACACACAGACACAGACATCTTTACATCTTAAAGTGAATACAATTACTTCCATTTTGTATAGTGTAGAGTTCTTGTATTCTGTTGCCCTCCATTTCCTTTTGTGGTCACCTTAGCAGTTGGCTTTCATGTAAAAGTTAAGGTTTACACCTAGGGGTAATCATAGAGCTTTCCAAATTCTAAATTATATTTTTACTAAATGCTATGTAAAATTATTGGTTAGAAAGGCTTGCTGAAGATCCATTACAGTTACTCTAAAAAACATATCAATAAATGGTTCGACATCCACAATTTGCTTTTGACATGGCAACCCCACTTTGTTGATGCAGAGTGTCCACAAGGAAGGATCTATGCTGTTCAACTGTTGACTTATTTCAGTTGCTGGGGAAGGCAACAAGCAATAAATGTCTATAAGGTCTCTCTCAAATTTTGTTTGTGATTCATTAACAACACATACATTTGTAAATTTCCTTTGCATCTTTTCCAAAGGTCGCCCATAATTCTCAAGCTGGGTGTACATATTCCTTTACCTAGACCTTTACGTAACTGATTTTGAACATTCAGTTACAAAAAATTCAAATATATTAACATAAAGAAGCTCAAATCCATACAAAATCATTTATGCAGTCCAAGCATAAGCATTTGGCTCTGCTTGGGGACTGCTAATAGTTCTCTGAAAACAAAATCTGCAGTCAGCATTTCTGAAAATGTTTGCTAACCAATCAGCATTCAGGTGGAGACAGCTCAGTGAAGTCTGCCTGTGATTCATTCCACCCCTGCAGGATTTCATTCTAACTAAGCATGAGCTACACCTGATTAAACTCGTTTAAATGGTCTTAGACTTCAAACAAGTGCTTAGATGTAGCTGGTGTAGCTCCTGCTTGGTTTGAAAGAACTTGAAGCCACACCAACCATCTGGAGATCCATCCCCAAACGAGAGCACAACGGGGGCTGGGGTGTTGGCACATCAGCATCCACTTTAAATGCTGTACAAGAACGGATGCACAGCCTGCCAAAAACAACAAATTAATTCAACCCTGCATAAATATAGTGCACTTGTGCGCATTTAGTGGCTTTAGGATTAGTGTTTTAGGAGCCAGAATACGGACACGGATCATATTCTGGAATTTCCATACCACGGCACTCCACTCCACTCCCACTCATGTATTTTTGTTTTGCTTCCTATGTTGGTTGTCAAATGGTTGTCAAAAGCACAGCTGTAGGTTTTCCATGAAATAATCAAGGAGTGACAGGCAATTCTACAGTCAAAATTGCTCATTACAGTCTTACGTACTGCTTAGAAAACAATTTGGGATATTTCATTTAATTTTGTGAAATATATCACCACTTTTAGTTTTAGGATCCCATAACTGTGTTTGCTAAGAGGTACTTGAGATATGGGACTACC
Source organism: Parotocinclus cesarpintoi (assembly GCA_034780495.1). Lineage (NCBI taxonomy): Eukaryota > Metazoa > Chordata > Actinopteri > Siluriformes > Loricariidae > Parotocinclus > Parotocinclus cesarpintoi. Next base: position 2,392 of record JAUZSV010392711.1, on the reverse strand, counting down.
ACAACCCACTGGTACTCAAGGAGGTAGGAGCACCGTTCACAGCAGAGTTATTGTATATATCATATCTTATAAGCCCAGCTATTGATAGAACAAATTAGAACATTCAGAGAGCAGGGTCAAAATGTTATCATTTACACTAGGTTGTCATTCGTTTTGAGTATAAGGAATGTATCCAGATATACAATGGGTAGGAAACAAGAAGTGCATGTGCACCACTAGACACATCGATATCGGATCTGAATCTGATTGCTCAAACAACTTCAGAAGGTGGTACAAGACACACTGGAACTGAATATTAAAGCATAAATGCATCACAACTAACTTTAGGTATCATTTCTATTTCATTCTTCTTAGAAAGAATGTATTAAGTCTTTTAGATTGTCCTGGCTAAAGCAGCAGGGCTCGGAGAGCGTAGTCAGTTGAACACGGTTCAGTTGATGTTATTCTTCACCTAAAAGCTTTCAAAAAAAAAAAAAAAAGTGTTCAAATTAAATGGGCTAGACCAGTAACATTTGAAGGTTTTTGTTTGATTTTTTTTGCTTGTTTGTTTCTGTTTTTGAACGACAAAATGCATTTTAAAGACATGAACAGTAATTTCAAATGATTCTTATCCTGCTGTTACATAATATACATGTCTACAATAGCCAGTGCAGGACATTGAATGGAGCAAGCAGCATTTTAAACTGAAATTATTTGTTTCTGTGTTCTTCTTCTGACTGTTCGGCTTTCTCAGTCCCTAACATACAACTCACATAAATGCAAGCAGAACTATTTAAACCACATACACATAGGTTTTCAGAATTACCAGAGTTCTAGTCTTTCTTAAGCTCAGTTTGTTCACTATCTGTGTTAGTCTTTGGTTCATTGCCCAGCATTAATCTTTTTTCAGCCAACAGCTTTAGTCTTTAGTCTTTTTGTCTCTTATGGCCAAAAACGGCACTAAAAAAGTTTAATGTCAGGCTTACTGGTGGCTGATACTTGCTATATCTCAGGGGCTGTTGTTCTCTTCCTGGTGAGTTTCACTGGCTTCACTTTGTGACCACCATGTGTATTATGTGTATAATCAACTTCAGTTGTTAAAACAGTAACAAGGATTTGACTTTTGTGCCACAAACATTCTTGTGTGGTAGTGTGTGGTACTGTAGTATCACATCAGTCTAATTTATATTCAGTGTCCTTAGAACTAGATTTAATCTATGGTTACCTGGTGGTGCTGCAATCCTGGGTAAAAAAATATTGTGAAATCTCCATTCTCAAGCCCAAGTAAACACAAAAATAAGAACTTGTTCGTATTCTCAGTTAGCATCAGCAATAAGTGGGATCATGTGTTTATTGGTTTTACCCAGACTATTAGAATTATGGCTCTATGACATTATATTCATAGTGTAAGAAAAAAGACTTTTATATAAAAAAAAGAAGTTTCAGCATCCACAATGACACTTCTTTTGATGTAGGTCTGACAGTTCTAACAAACTAAAGAAGACCTTGATACAAGACAAGCCCTGGGGCTATTACGGTCCAGCAATGTCCACAAATAAAGCTGATGTGTCTGGATGTGTGTGCTGTAGTTTCTCGGAAAAGGCTCACATCTTAAGTCCCTTCTTCTTTAAGTCCTCTTTAGCCTCTTGTATCTGGGCCTGTAGCTCCTTGGCCGCATCTACACAGTCATTAAACATAGCCACTCTGTAGCCAAGTATTGCCAGAGAATAGCACCCAAACACCACCAGCAGGTAGACAGGCATTGGACAAGAAACTTCTTTGTACACTGTGGGCAACTGCAAATCCAGGAGGTCAAACGTCACAATTCCCCATGCAACACCAACCAGTGACACACCAAGAAGCCACTCCAAAAGTTTGGTCATGATGAAGGAATTTGTGAGGCTGCAGGAAGAAAGATAAACACAAGAAACAACATAAGAATAAATACTATTTCAAAATTGCTGAATCGTATACTTTGGGTGTTTACAGCACGTGACACACGAACTGAATTTTGAATTAAAGTTATTAAAAGCACTGAAAGTCTGACCAGAACCAAATTGATTTAATTTAATTTGGCGCTGTGAGCAAAGATGTTTGTAAATCTGATGACTACTGTAAAAAGTCATATACACAAATCATCGTATTCTGTTTTTATTCATGTTTTACACAATGTGCCAACTTTAAAATTTGGGGTTTATATACACAACCCTAATTCCAATAAAGTTGGGACATTGTGTAAAACATGAATAAAAACAAAATATGATGATTCTCAACCCATATTCAACTGAATACAGTACAAAGACAAAATATTTAATGTTTAAACGTATAAACTGTTTTGTTCTTTTGCAAATATTCCCTCATGAATTTAAAGCCTGTGACACGTTGCGGACGAGTTGGGACGGGGGCATGTTTA
>JAUZSV010392617.1:0-11158 GCA_034780495.1 Parotocinclus cesarpintoi | reverse complement strand
ACACACACACACACACACACACACACAACTACCAACACAACTACACACAGCCACACACACAACTACACACACAGCCACACACACAACTACACAACCACACACACAACTACCAACACAACTACACACAGCCGCACACACAACTACACACAATACCAACACAACTACACACACAACTGCACACACAACTACACACACACAAAGCTACACACAAAACTGCACAACCACACACACACAACTGCACACCTACACCCACAACTACACACATACAACTGCACACCTACACAAACACACCTACACCCACAACTACCCGAAAACAACTACAAAACTGCACAACTGCGCACACACAGCTACGCACAAACACTCAAACACAGACAAACACAAGCACTCATAGCTACACATAACTGCATACACACAGAGACACACAAACCACACGCAACTACACGCAAACACCTACACACACAGACAAACACAAACACACATAGACACACACAACTTCATACACACAGAGGCACAAACAAAACACAACCAAATACAAACACACACACACACAACACCATGCACTGGTGACACCCAAACACAGACAGCTACGAACAAACCCAACACCACTACACCTTTACACACAACTAAACACTCACAAAAAACATACAGCTATGCAGGACTACACACAGACCCACATCACTAAACAGGCGGCACAACCCCAGGACGCACATAGACACACAACCACACACGTTCTTACACACTTTGGAGACACCTGTAGTAGGTGTGTTCCTGATCTTATTTCGTCATTAAAGCAGAAAGTGTGTGTGTGTGTGTGTGTCTCAGCAGGGGGCAGGGGGCGGGGCTTACACACTTTAAGACGTTAAGATGGAAAGGAGTCGTAACACACACTTTCGAAAGTCCCGCTGGTGGTATGACCCCTATGGCTATCCACGTATTGATCTGTGTCTGAGCTCGGTGTAATTCCCTCCTGTCTAATCTGCTCCAGACCCTAATGGCCTCCCGAACAGGATAGGGCCGTGTGTGTGTGTGTGTGTGTGTGTGTGTGTGTGTGTGTGTGTGTGTTATGATGTGAAATGACCCTATTGATTGGTTCGCCCGCTGACGGAGGAGGTGGCACAGACGCCACTTATTAGCCTTAACGAGCCGTGGGACGCCTTAAGTGGCTCCTCTGCATAACAGAGACACTACTGAGCACCTGACATCCCATAATACTCAGCGCTATTCCAGAGACCAGGGTTCGAATCCCGGCTGTGTGTAGTGTTGTGTGGTTGTGGTGTCGTGTTTAGTCGACTGGGATTAGGTTCAGATAGTGTGTAGTCGTACAGTATAGGCTGTGTGTAGTGTTGTGTGGTTGTGTTGTCGTGTTTAGTCGACTGGGATTAGGTTTAGATAGTGTGTAGTCGTACGGTATAGGCTGTGTGTAGTGTTGTGTGGTTGTGTTGTTGACTGTCGGTCGTGTTTAGTCGACTGGGATTAGGTTCAGATTGTGTGTAGTCGTACAGTATAGGCTGTGTGTAGTGTTGTGTTTATGTGTGGTCCTGTTTAGTCGAATTGTGAATTTGGTTAGTATAGTTGTGTGTTCCTATTGGTGGTTGTGCGTTTGTGTGTAACCTTGTGTGGTTGTGAGTAGGTCTGCGTGATGCCTGAGTCTGGGTGTAGTCATGTGTATTTGTGTTTAGTTTTGTGTGGTTGTGGATGGTTTACATGTAGGCTGGTATGGGTGGGTTTTACTGAGTGTTGTTGTGTATTGAACACTTGTGTGGTTGTTTATTGTTGTTTTTAGTTTTGTTGAACACTTTTGTGTCTGTGTATAGCTATATTCAGTTGAGTGTGGTTGTGTATAGTTGTGTTTATTTGGGTTAAACACTAGTGTGGTTGCGTATAGTTGTGTTTATTTTGGGTTAAACACTTGTGTGGTTGCGTATAGTTGTGTTGAACACTTGTTTGGTTGTGTATTGTTGTGTATAGTTGTGTTAAACACTTGTGCGGTTGTGTATTTTTGTGTTTAGTTGAGTGTGGTTGCGTATTTTTGTGTTAAACACTTGTGGGGTTGTGTATAGTTGTATGTAGTTGAATGTTGTTGTGTTAAACACTTGTGTGGTTGTGTATTGAATTTAATTGAATTTAATTGGTTGTGTATAGTTGTGTTAAACAGTTGTGTGGTTGTGTATTGTTGTGTATAGTTGTGTTAAACACTTGTGCGGTTGTGTATTGTTGTGTATAGTTGTGGTAAACACTTGTGTGGTTGTGTGCAGTCGTGTGCAGTTGTGCGTCGCCTCACAGCGGCCTGAGCACCACCCGTGTGGATTTTGTATGTTCTCCCCATATCCCTGCGCGGTTCCTAACAAACTCCAAACGTGTGCTTTAGGTCAACAGGTGTCTCTAATAAAGTGTCGTGTGCGTGCCCCTCGATGGTCTGGCACCTGTCGTGCCATGTCCCGTTCATGCCGTGTCTGAACCCGGTCGGCTCTCGCCTTAGGCCTGGTGCTGCCACTGAATCTTAACGAGTCTCGTCACTGATTGTGGATTGGTAGGTTCTCCAGATACCTTTTTCGTACATGCATGTACGAGCACTGAAGGAAGGAGATTTAGAGTTGTATGTCTTTGTGTGTGCGTGTGTGTGTGTGTGTGTGTGTGTGTGTTCGTGTGTGCGTGTGTGTGTGTGTGTGTGTGTACAACACGTGTTTTACTATTCATCCCCTCTTGTTGGTTTTTTATTCCGAGAGCTTCCTGATTTTCTGTTCCCAAGCTCAGGGATAAACCAGGAACAGATGAGGGACTTTCTGGATTTTATCGGTAAAGACCCCCCCCTCCCTCGGTGACTCCCACACTCACACTCACCCCAAACTCCCCCCCCCCACCCCCCGGTCCTGATTATTACTCACGGGGGCCTGTGTAACCGAACCGGAACCAAAGCGCTGACTCTGATTATCTCGCGGAAACTTTGAGCTCCGTCTGACGGTGACTTCAAACGGGGACAGATGTACAGTCTGGACACGTCCCTCCTGAGGACAAGCCGTGGGCCGACCCCGTGACCATCCATAGCGTGGGGGGGAGGGGGGGGGGGTCACCGGTTTCATGCAGTGTTTGGGGCGTGCCAAAGGTGTGTAAGAAGTAGGCGAATTTGGTGGAGGGAGTACCCGTTATTACGGGCTTTTATTTTAATTTTATATTTATATATAATATATACTGTTATTTACTTATATACTAATATATATAAATATAAATATATACTTTACGTTTCAAGAGCAATTCATTTAAAACTTACAAAAATTTTAACTCTAAAGGAAGTCCTTGCTCGTTTCGGTTTATTTTTAAATTGCTTTTATGACAGGATTTAATCCTTTCAATACTGGTATTAGTTTTATTTATTTATTTTTAAACATTTTTGATTTGGACTTCGATTAAATATATTATATACCATTGCATATTCCCGACTTCGAATGAAAATCTGAAATCATTTTTATTCATAATAAATAAAACGCACATATTTTTACCGTCGTCAAATTCGCGTTTCGGCAGAAAAAAAAATAATTTATTTATCATTTATTTATTGCCTGCTCGTTTACTTTTTTTTTCCTTTATATAAACGATTTGATCCGGACCCTTACACTTTTTCCCGCCCGCAGCCCAGAGGCACGCGCTGGGTAAATTGGCGTCTCTAAATCCCCCGTGCCCCTAAATTCTATGGACGTCCGCGACTGTAACCGGACTGAAACAAGAAAAGGGGCGGACCTTCTTAGGATCCGCGGTGACTTGCTTATGTACGAAGAAATTGAAAAAGCGTAAGGACGCTTGTTTCTACGGGAGCATATCTGGCAACCCGGAGATAGTCTCGGAGCAAAAGGGAAAAAAAGGCAGCTGCTCTTTAGAAACAAACCCCCTTAAAACGCTTATAATAGGCAGACGTGGCAACCCTGGTCATCTGGATTTCGGGACTAAGTAGCTAGGTGAGAGCTGAGTAAGAGTACTTATACTATACTAGTGATACTCGGGGACCAGCCTGAGATGGAGCGTTTACAGCTGGAGAAACACGGGAGTGTGAGAAGAGTCAATATTTTTGTACGTAAGCTGGAGAAATTAATGACTCGATCTGCTTTAGAAGATCGTTTATTTGGATGGGGTTATCCAAGACGCGCGCGCGTGTGCGTGTGTGCGTGCGAGTGCGTGTGTGTGTGTGTGTGTGTGTGTGTGTGTGTGTGTGTGTGTGTGTGTGCAGTAATGAGGCCCTTGTTCTTCCACTACATTCAGCACGGATCATTCTCTCGCTTCTTAATTCGGGTCTGGCTCAGGGCAGGGCGCCAGTCCATCACAGGGCAAACGCACACCCCGGGGCACTTTAAAGACGCCGGCTGACCTTGGTCGTGGGGGTGGGGTTGCATGGGGCGAGACCAGACAGGACTCGAAAGTTGTGTCACCCACTTTGTTTACGGTTAGTCGAGATAAACGTGGTTTTTTTTGGGTTTTTTTTTAAGGTATGATTTCGATGGCACAGCTGGTCGGGTGGGTGGGGCACAGCTGCAGGGGCGGGGCTTTGTGCCCGGCGTGTGATTACTGTTTATACACAGTCGATACATACAGTGTGTTCGGAGTTAATATGCAGCTCAGCGTGAGGTGTGATCGGGAGGGAGGGGTGCTTTTGACCCTGTTACAAACGATGGCTGTGCGTGCGTGTGCGTGTGCGTGTGTGTGTATGTGTGTGTGTGAAGCCTTCACAATGTGAGGAAGTGCACAGGCTTAAAGATCTGCTTCCTGCTGCAGCCACCCCTCAAATTAAAGTGCCATTTAGTCGGTTGGCACCGAGTGACTCTGAAGTGTTTCATTAGGAAAATGAACAGCGGCAGGGAAAAAAAAAATCTATGGTGTCGGAAAATGAAGCTCGTAATTAGGAACCGAGAGAATGAATGAAGAGGGGAACGTCAGGCCCCACGCAGGGCGTACGGGTCTGATGTGTTTAATGAGACGCTCTCCTGTTATTATTGAACTCCACACGCACACGCGCGCGCACACACACACACACAGAAATATGGACAGTGTCATTTTTATAGAGACTAGAATTACAGTAGCGACTGTACTCTCTCTCTCTCTCTCTTTCTATATATATATATGTGTGTGTGTGTGTGTGCATATATGCACAGTGCACACACACATATGGACACACACACACACACTGACACACAGGCCGTTATTTAAAGGAATGAAAATAGAACATAGACACTGGTGCCATCTGTGTGGTTAAAATGCTGTGGACCTGATGGTCCAAGTCCCACTTCTGCCAAGCTACCACTTGGGTCCCTGGGTCCTTGGGTCCTTAGGTCCTTGGGTCCTTGGGTCCTTGGGTCCTTGGGTCCTTAAAACGTCACCCACAAGACTTGTATTGTTTTGTGGCATCAGCTCTAAGTGGCTCTGGATAACAAAATGTAAAAAATCGACATTTCCCTGATCAGGGTATTGAGGGGCGGGCATATGGTGTGCCGTGCCCACCCCTGGACGGGACGGGCATGGCGTGGAGAGAAGCATGACATCCGTGCGTGCTCCTGATCCCCGGTTGAACTTGAGCGAGTCGAACCCGGACGGCCCGCCAGCCCATGGGTACACTCGGTGCAAATTCGATACGCCAAAAACACCCGGAGCAGTTCCAGCGCCCGTTCCCGACGCCATCTTCGGCGCCAGAGGCTGGACGCCACGGCGGCAGGACTTATCCGACGGGTGAAGGCGTATTTCGTGCGTCTGTGAAGAAACGAAAGAGGGAGCGGCGCTAAAACGCCTGACGTCTGACGTGGAGCCGCCGGGCACGCGCCGGGACTGAAACAGATGCGTGTGTCATTCGCCGCTCCGAGCCACGAGGGTTACGGATCAGACGCCGACGCCGAGCGCGGCCTGGTTCGAGGCGTCAGAAAGCTCGCGCTCAGCCCCGGACGGGGAGACGAAGACGCCCGGAGGTCCCCGAACATCTGCCGGAGCGTCACAGGGTGCCGGCGTGTGTCATTAATGGTGATGAAATCATTTAAAGCCATCAGGACAAAACGAGCCTGTTACGACGCTGTCTCTCTCTCTCTCACACACACACACACACACACACACACAGACACACACACACACCCTGAGCCTGACAGGCATTGTGGTTGGTGGTGACATTTTCTGACAGCGTGTGTAAGCATCTGTTTCACACTTATGATGGTTTTTGTTCTATCAGCTACACTTGTCATGCGAAAAAGATTCGCAGATTTGCAACTCGCTGTTGTGTGTGTGCGCGCGCGTGCGTGTGTGTGTGTGTGTGTTTATATGATTGCAGTGCCTGATCACCCAGGGGGGCTAATAGCGAGGGTAAATTACGCCCCCCTCTGCTAAACGGGAGGGCAGGAAAGAGTACATGCAGTCCTCCATTTTAGAACGAAAACAGCAATAATTGGGTCGAGTCCGAAACGACTAAAAGCACATGCGGACGCTTCCTGTTCTGCCTCCTCTTTTATTTTTTTGTTTAGTTTTTTAAATCCCGCTTATTACTCTTCATTTCTCTCGAACCATTTGCCGACGGTACGCGGAGAGGAGGGAGCTTGAAATGACTTCCGCTGATTAGCCGCCGATGGGAACGCTGGGTTCAGGAGCGCAGGTTCAAACGCCGGCTTCATCCGGAAATGTCCGGACTTGATTCCGGAACGGTTTGTACCACCTAGCCCGTTCCTGCGCGGAGGTTTTGCATCTCCGGGGCGTGTTGCTCGAGTAAAAAATGCAGCCTGAGCTGTTTCCCAGCCCAGTTCCAGCGCAAAAGTGAATACGAAAAAAGACGTTTGGGAATACGATATCGTATTTAATACGCCTCATAACCCGTGGCAGGAATAGAATTCAGCCCAGGGACGTGGATAAAAAATGACCTAAACATTAAAATCTTTAAATCGATCACACTCTCACCCAAGCCCAATTGTCCCTACCAGAGCATTAGGTCACAGTTTATCTATCCTCGTGAGGACCTCGGGGATTTAAAAAGGACGAGGGTTCGCTCTTTTCTTTTTTTATTCCTGGTTTTTCGTCCTCGTAAGATTTCAAACCATGTTTAAAAAAAAACACAAAAAAGATTTGCCCTAGGCTCCTAAGGGTTAAGGTGCAGTTCTAAAGTCCTCACAATCATAGAAAGACTAATATGTGTGTGTGTGTGTGTGTGTGTGTGTAAAGGTCGGTGTTTGAATGTTGATATCTGATGGATAGTCCTGATGTTAACGGACGGTGTCACACCTAGAATGGGCGTGTGTATAGAGGGTACATGTGTGTGTGTGTGTGTGTTTTGAGGGTACACGTGTGTGTGTGTGTGTGTGTTGAGGATACACGTGTGTGTGTGTGTGGACAGTGTGGGGCTTTATAGAGTAGAAAACAGGAGGGCTTTTTAGGAAGAGTATGAATGGAAGCAAGGCCACCTCTGAGCACAGTGTGTGTGTGTGTGTGTGCGTGTGCGTGTGTGTGTGTGCGTGTGCGTGTGTGCGTGTGTGTGTGTGTGTGACTACGAACAGGAGATTATTGGTGCACCACAATTTACAAGAGATGTGCCGTCATTAGTCGTGTAGAAGCAAAACCGCTGGGTAAATCTGCCATGAAATACAAGACTGGTGCCGTAAAACCAGAGCATCTGCATCCAAACTGGAACCAGATGACGAACACTGAAGGACACTCTGTGTGTTTGTGTGTGTGTGTACGTGCGTGCGTGCGTGTGTGTGCGTGCGTGTGTGTGTGTGTGTGTGTTGCACGCTATAAAATAATAGCTCTCCAAAGAACCCGCAAGCCACACCGAGGCTCCTGTCCAAAAACAGCAAGAACCAGCACAGGCTATGGCTGAAGGCCACCAGTCCTGTGGGACTGTGGAACCCCAGAGGTCGCCCGTCAGACTGTTCCACCGCCACACACCCCGTCATCACGCCGGCGGAACACACCTAGGACACACACGTACATGCAGTACGTGTACAGGAGAGCACAAGTTGCCAGGTCACCTCCTGAATCCTGAATAACCCAACCTTTCCTGGGAACCTGGGTTCCGTCCTCGGTGGAGCTTACCGTGCAGAACCGGTTCTTCAGGATCTGAAGGTTCAGGTTCTTCTTTATATTACGTATTACAGACCCTGTAGGATGTCCCCATGGTCTTATCGTACGCCATTGGTCCGCCGAGTTCCCGGGCTCGGCTCCTGGCTCTCGGTTGCGGTTCTGGTTTCTTGTTTCTGCTCCTCTGAAAAAAGGACGAGTGTGTTTTCTCTCCCTCTCTCAGCGAGACCACTTATTTCCAGACGCTGGTTCTGGTGTGACCTGTCATCTGATCTTTTCAAGGCCTTGAGAGGTTCGGGTTCCTGAGCGCGCACGCACGCACACACACACACACACACACACACACACACACGCGCACACGCACACAAACCGTGCGGATGATTGCTGCTTTCGTGTTGCAATAAATCTGCAGGATGTTTATCAATCAGATGCCACACACACACACACACGCACGCACGCACACACACACACACACGGGACTGGTTCTGTTAGCAGAACGTTTACAGAGCTTGGCTGCGTTTAACGAGGAATCGTTTTAACGTTGTGTAAACGTAATAATTTGCCAATAACACGAGCAGACGTCTAATATGTCAGCCCAACACCCAATGGACCTGGGTTCGAGAGAGAGGGGATACTGGTAAGGGGATCATACCCGGGACTGAAACAGCGTTCCTCTGCCCAAACGTGTTTTTGTTTACATGAAGGTCAGGATAATTGGGTTCTCCGATGTGGTTGGATTCTTGTGTTTGGTCTTTGGTTCGTTCTGCATGCTGAGTTTTAACGTGGAACCACTGGGCTGTACTTTGGGTCTCTTCTGCCAGTCGTTGGGTTATTCTGTAGAACATTGGGGTTCTTCGTGATATCATGACATGGTTCTCTCCATCCGGGCTGGATTGGGTCTGGTAGTCCCATAGGTTCTCCAGTCTTCAACGCGTTGGGTTCTCTGGAATACCAGCGCTATTGTTTGTCCTTTGGTACCTGCTTGCAGGTTTATTCGGGTTCATAGGGTTCTCGAGGTTCATAGGGTTTTATCTGTTGTACAGTTGGGTTTCGAATAGAATACCATTGGGCTTTGTGTTCTGTTGGGTTCTTCGCTGTGTGGTTTGGCTACGTTTTTTTTTTCCTATTATTTTTGTATTTGTGTTCTGATCTTTTGGGTTCCTTAGTGTGTTTTTTGGGTCCTTACTGGTTATCTGTTGCTTATTTTCAGTAGACCGCTAAAGAAATAGTTTGTTCCTGATGATATTATTGGATATTCTTTACTTATTGTTGGGTTCATCAGCACATCCTTAGGTTCTTTTACGTTCTTTAAGGGTTCTGAGTGTATTTTTGGATCTAGAACAAGAATATTTTCCCCCAGTTTTCTCCTCGTACTTGGATTTCCCTTACACGGAAACAGACTTTTCTGTTATATTGTTCGTTCTTCTGTCTGAATCCCGGGTTCTCCAGGACATCACTGGTCCATGTGGTGTAACAGACGTTCTGCTATATCACCGGGTCGTTCTGCGTTCTCTCTTCTCTCTCTCTCTCTTTACACTGAGCTCTGTGGTTTGTTGTTTTTTTATTAATAAGAAACACGGCTTTGGCTCGGATCCCCTCGGTCGTTTTTTTTTTCCCCACCATGTTTCCGTTTGAAGCGGGATGATTTGCGGCGTGTACGTTCACATCCATAATGGCGAAGCGATGGAAAAATTAGGAGTGAAAAATGATTAAAGTGCGAGGCTGGACGGATCCGGGGTCGGTTTTTTGGTTTTTTTTTTTGAGAAGTGCGTTCTTCTTTTGCCGTGGAGAAATGCTGAGAGTCAGCAGAGTGCTCGAGCGCTCTTTAAGAACCACCTGCAAGCCAAAGCCAAAGAAAACAGGTATTAACCTTCACAGATGTATCATTTCACCCCGGCCAACATCTCCTGTGTTTTCTCCTTCATACACTTCTGCACACACGTCTTGTAAATCTATCCCGTTCCCACTGAAAAAGGAAAAAAAGAAAAAAACCTGTTCCTCCTCTGTCTGCTGTCGCCAGTAGAGGCCCGAAAACCACTGAGCGCCAATTTCTTCTTTTATTTGTTTAAACTCTTACTGCCAGAAAGTTTGTACGACTCCATTAAGAAAGTCTTTAGTGTTGGGAGAGGAACTGGACCCCCCCACCCCCACCCCCGCACCCCCAAACCCCCTCCCAAAAAAACACCCGTTATGACTCTCAAAAAAAAAAAAAAAAAATATATATATATATATATATATATGTAGCTCATGTTCTTTAGTCCTTTGTCAAGTTTGGTGTCCATGCATTGCTGAAGTTCAGACTGCATTGGGTAGCCTATATGCCTAAAGAATACACAAAAACAATATAATACAGTACATAAAAAATTATATAAATGTTTTATTTAACTGAATATATATATATATATATATGTTTATATGTATATATATATAATAACAATAATAATGATTTGTATTATATATCATTTAATTAAACAAAACATTTTATTATTATTACTGTTTTTTTTTAATTGTTGTTAATTTTCATTTAAAGTATAACATTAATAATATTTGATTAGCATTATTTATTTTTTTAAACATTATTAATACTGCTTATTAGTGTTACATTTTCAATATTAATATCTATATTTTTTATATGATTTATTTATTTAGAATTAGTTTAATCGTATTATTAATATTATTATTATTATTATTCATATTATTATTATTATTTTAACTCTAACCTTAGTTTATTTATATTTATTATTTATTGTGTTATTTTTTTATTTTAATATCTAGATTTTGTAAATAAAAATTGTCCCCATCTCATATGGGCCCAAGAGTGAAAATAAATATAATGTGAATAATAATAATAATAATAATAATAATAATAATAATAATAATAATAATAATAATAATAATAATAATAAATAAATAATACATATATTTTTAATCAAATTTCCATTTTTGTTTCTTGTTAGCTGTCTCTCTCTCTCTCTCTGTCTCACTTTCTGTCTCACTTTCTGTCTCTCTGTCTCTCTCTCTCTCTGTCTCTCTCTCTTTCTCTCTCTGTCTCTCTCTCTGTCTCACACTCTGTCTCTGTCTCTCTCTCTGTCTCTCTGTCTCTCTCTCTCTATATCTCTGTCTCTCTCTC
>JAUZSV010392515.1:0-11158 GCA_034780495.1 Parotocinclus cesarpintoi | reverse complement strand
ATTTTCATGGGGTGGATCAGGTACATACAGCCTTTGACATTACTCGTACACATTTTCAACTCATGCTTAGTGTGTTAAAGTGAAACAGACTTCCAGTTATTAAGTGCTTCATACCTTTTCTCTCTGCACAGTAAGTTGATTTTTCAGAAAGTATCATCTCCACTCACACCACCTTCATACATAAAATGCTTCCATTGTCCATTGTTTACTGTCCCCAGTCTTTCCTGTAACATCTGATATATTCCTAGTCATTGCTATATATCTTCTTAACCAACTTATCTCCCATACATTCTGCCTGGCCATACCATCTTAATTGACTTTCTTCTTTTTACTATTTTGATAAATTCTTCTACCACATATCCTTCATATACCTTTACTTTTTATTGTGTCTCCCCTCCTAGCTCTAACTATGCTGTGCAAGTCAAGAATCTGTACTGCTTTTGTTTTTTATCAACCTTGACCTGAATGTAAAGGTTTCACATACACACATACATATTTACTTCAGAACTGGAATAAGTATTTCACACAAGCTTGTTGCACACTATGTACTTATATTTTCTACTTTTTTACTGAAATCATGTAAGTTTAAAAGGTAAGTTGATGTGTTTATTTAAAAAGAAAATATATAACTGGGATTGATATGAGGAACTGAAGTATTGTGGACCTAACTTTTGTAAGTATTATTTATTGTTGCCCACATTCATTTAAAGGGCACTGTTTTTTTAAGGTTCATTTTATTTCTTATTGCTGGTTACACACTTGATTCCTAAATGCAAAATGATTATTTTTGCTATTTCAGTATGTATATTGGCACTGTATATTTCTTTGTATCAGCAGTAATCTGGCCCTGATTACCTTTTTGATATGAACTTCAGGTTGAGCTGTCATGCCTGTATTGATTCTCAAAAGGTTATGGTTAACATGAAGGTATATTTGTACTCAACAGAATGAATTAGAGCTGCTGATGTTTGGCATTGTCTCAATTGATGTCAAGGATTGGCGAGCTAACACAGTTTACAAAGGCGAATATCGCCCTAACCACATTGTCATCCAATGGCTCTCGCGGGTAGGTGCCTTGTATCTTAATTTAAGATTTTGAATTAGTTGCCTCTGTGACGCACATTTCCCCCAGGAAGTCTCACAGCGAAAGAGTATCAACTTATCCATCCTTACATACCTCCCTCACATATACCATATCATGTATTTTTACAGTTTCTATCCCTCCAATACTCTTCCACTTTATTTCCTCATGCAATTGGTGTTCCTCTCATACCAACCCCTTTAATTGTACTGTCCTACACTTTCCTTGTAAACTCCCTGTTTTGCATTCTTTCCATATGCTCAAACCACATCAAAGTATTACCTTTCAATGACTCTTACACCACAGTTCATTCCCTTTATATTCCCTACCATATCAAATCTATACTTTCCCTCCTGTTTCCTCTCAAACACTATTACTTTACTTTTGCTCGCATTTAGCTTGAATCAGCTATGCTACCACACATCACAAAACACACCTTACAACCTTCTGCAACTTCTCTTCACTTTTATTAATTGATACTGGCATATATAGATCCATTATAGTACATCCTCTTGAATGAGTCTGATTATTGGAAGATATATTGGAGTATGGCAGTAAGAGACTATCATTAAAAGATCTTTATGCTTTGATAACACCTAAAGTACTACTATCAACTGTAACACATAGTTACATTAGTTACATTTTTTATGACCATAATCATAAAAATCTCAACCCTCTCCTTGTGGGTTCCATCCTTCTG
Source organism: Parotocinclus cesarpintoi (assembly GCA_034780495.1). Taxonomy (NCBI): domain Eukaryota; kingdom Metazoa; phylum Chordata; class Actinopteri; order Siluriformes; family Loricariidae; genus Parotocinclus; species Parotocinclus cesarpintoi. The sequence continues at coordinate 9,377 of JAUZSV010392515.1, read as the reverse complement.
TAGTTTAAACCATGCACTTTTAACCCTTACATGGTAAGAATGGCTACAGATTCAATCTCTGTGTGTGCAATGAAAATATTTTTTAAAATGGGGAAGATTTTGAAGGTTTTCTTTTTTCTTTCTCCTGATTGTAGTTTCGAGTTTGCTCTTTTTTCTTATACATGCACAGCATGAATAGACTTAGGCAGTTGAAGGTAATTGTGAGTAAAAGTAAAGTAATTAATGTTTGAAAGGAAACCAAGTGAAAGTATAGATTTTGCAAAGCCCAGTAGATTGAAAGAAAGTGTACTAAAAAGTGTTATCGATATAGGGGAAGAAAGACTGGAAGAGGTGACAGAGTTTAAGCATTTGGGAGCTATCTTTAGTAAGTTTTGTATGATAATATGGATGGAGAGATAAGGGAGAGAGCAGTACAGGATAAAAGAGCCATTGAGTCCCGTAATAGAATAATTAAGGGTTGAAGTGTAAGTATGAAAGTGAAGAAAAGATTAAGGGACAGCATGGTCTTCCTAACCCTGACATAAGCAGCTGAAACATGGATATGGGACGAGTGGCAGAGGTCAAGAATTCTGGCCGTGGAAATGAGTTATTTGAGAGAAGCATGTGCTATGACTAGATGGAATGAAGAAAGTAATGAGGGGGTGTATGAGAGATTTGTTATGGCAGGGAATGCAAAGGGAGTGAATTGTGCATGGTAGTGTGGGCGAAATATGATACTGTGATGTGGTTTGGGCACGTGGAAAGAATGCAAGATGGCGAGTTTACAGGGAGTGTGGATGAGAGTATGATTGAAAGGGTTGGTGTGAGAAGAGACCAGCTATGAGATTGGGAGATAAAGTGGAAGAGTACTTGAGGGAGAGAAATGGGGAAAGTATGCATTTGAGGTATGTAAGGACAAGGCTCTTTTGTCTTGGCCACCCCCTTGATGGAAGTTCGCGATGCGAATAAGCATCAGAGTTATAGATAGCTAGATATGAAATTACACATGAAAAAATGAATGTAAGGAGGGAGAGTGTCAAGCACATTTGGAGAGGACATTAGAGATGTTTTTCTTTGGAAATATTGTAGCTATGTACTAGTATTACCAATGAAAAAAGCAAATATGTACTATAATCTGTATTATGTGGTAACAATTATAAACTCATCCCAGGTTTGTGGTGAGATGGCACAATTGTTTACATTTCACCCATTATCAGTAGTGTAAAACTAAAATCAGTTTACTGTATTAATTGTCCCAGGAGGTGATGGAAAGTGGATGTTGAGACATTTACAGAGTAAAACAGGAAGTGTGATAGAGTGGACGAACTTGATATGTAATTTAGCATGGACGCAGAAGGTTGTGCCTGAAGATTAGGTGACAGCTCTTATTGATATTTTGTTGAAAGGAAAAGTTGCTAAGAAACTATGTAGCAGTTATAGGGGAATAAGTCAATTATACCAAGAAAAGTATATGCAAAAGTGTTGATTGACAGAGTGATGGAAATGACTGAATGTAGTGTTAGGGAGGGGCAGGAGTGTTTTAGGAAAGGTAGGGGATGTGTGGATCAGATTTTTGCAGTGAGAATGACTTTGGAGAAGTATCTGGTGAGAGATAATAGGCTCTATGCAACTTGTTTGGATCTGAGAAAGCGTATGAGAGTCGAGTGAAATGCTTCAATGGATGTGTTAAGGATATATCAAAAGGGGGGACAACTGCTGGATGATATGAAAGCCTTCTATAGAGGAGCAAATACATGTGTAAGAGTGGATGGAGAGTTGAAAAAGTCTCAGAATACATGTGGGTGTGAGGTAAGGCTGTGTGATGATACTGTGGCTTTTTAACATATATATGGATGAAGTGATGAGAGAGATGGAAACAAAACTAAGAAAAGGGGGTGCAGAGAGTTCTGGATAGTGGTGATGAGGTATAGTGGCTATTGACAAGATTGTTTACAGATGATACCATTTTGTTTGCTGCGGATGAAGAGGAGTTGCAGAAGGTTGTAAGTGTGTTTTATGATGTGTGTAAGCTTAGGTGATTGAAGGTAAATGCAAGAAAAACTAAACTAATGGTTTTTGAAAAGAAACAGTGTGAAAGTATAGATATTGCAAAGCCCTGTAGATTGAAAAGAAAGTGTACTAAACTGATTTATTAATATATGTTGGGAGAAAGACTGGAAGAGGTGTGAGAATTTAAGTAATTAGGAGCTATCTTGTGTAAGTTTGATGATATGGAAAGAGAGATAAGGAAGAGAGCAGTACAGTATAGAAGAGTCATTGTGTCCTTTTATAGAATAATGAAGGGTAAAAGTATTAGTATGGAAGCTAAGAAAGGACTGGGGGACAGCATAGTCCTCCCAACCCTGACCTATGCAGCCAAAACATGACATGGAATGAGTCACAGAGGTCAAGAATCCAGGTTTTGGAAATGAGTCGTTTGAGAGGAGCATTTATATGACTAGATGGAATGAAGAAAGAAAGATGTATGAGAGATTTGGTATGGCAGGAATGCAAAGGGAATGAACTGTGTAGTGGTAGAGTGGGTGAAACATAATACTTTGAGGTATTTTATGCATGTGGAAAGAATACAAGATGGGGAGTTTACATGGAAAATTAAAGGGTGTGCAAGGAAGACCACCTGTGATATGGAGAAATAGAGTGGAAGAGTACTGGAGGGAGAGAAATGATGTATGCAAGGGAGGCATGTAAGGGGAGGAATAAGTGGAAACTCTTTTGCCATGGCCACCCGTTTGATGAAAGTTATGGAGGGAATGGGAATCAGAGATACATTCTGATATTTGCCAGCAGGCAGTTTGCCTCCGAAACTATTCTAACATAGAACCCTGACGACAGATTATGGATGATGTTGACTTTCAAGTTCTCACACACATAATACTAAAGCTTATTTCTTGCTAGGTGATAATCATACTGAGGCTGTATTTTTGTGTGTGTGAGTTGGAGATAAATGCTGGTTCTTTGTTAGGTACTTAATGCTGGTAGTAGAAATATCCATAAATTTTGTAATTATAAATTTTATAATTAATTTGTTTACAGGTGGTACTGTCCTTTACAAATGAAATGAGAGCTCTTCTTCTTCAGCTTGTCACTGGTACATCACGTGTCCCAATGAATGGATTTAAGGAATTGTATGGTAGCAATGGACCTCAGTTGTTTACAATTGAACTGTGGGGAGAAACCAAAAACTACCCACGTTCACATACATGGTAAGAACTTTTTCATGAAAATGAATGTTATTAAACCATTTGAAAAATGTATTGCTAAATATATACCATTTTTATGGTTGGTGATGAAGGGCTTTAAGATAAAGATACAAACAGGCAGTATGATGTTAACCATAGGATGTGAGGAGCCAGATATGGAAGGAATTAAAGTGCATAATTCATTTGGAAGTATTGTATGACATGACCATGTTATTGGTGGCAGTAAGCACTAAAAAGCAGCAGGAATAAATAGGCATAGGGAGTGAATTCAGTAGAGTGAGAACTGATACTTTAGATTCTCACTTGAATCAGCCACCTGTGCTTTATCATTGGTGAACAACAACTGACTCAATTCCCAGGCCCTCTCATCCCCAACAGAGTCATAGTTTAGGTGAGGGGATAAAAGTTCGAGGTATTGAAGAATGCGTGAGGAGAAAGGTCGCTATTTGGAAGGACGAAAATGGGTATATATGAAGGTATAGTATTCTCATCGATGTTGAGTGGATGCGAGGCAGTAGATGATATTGTAGGGCAGAGGATGGATGTGCTGGAGATGAGATGTTTAAGAATTTATGGTGTGAGAACGGTTGATTGAGTAAGTAATAATAGGTTAAGAGAGGGTTGTTGCAATAAGACGAGCAAGATTGAGAAAGCTGAAGAGGTTGTGCTGAAACAGTTTGGGGATATAGGGAGAATGAGTAAGGAGAAATTGACAAAGAGGATAAATGTGTCAGAAGTGGAGGGGACAGAAGGGAGAGACCAAATTGGAGATGTTAGAATGGAGTGAAAAATATTTTGATTGCTTAAGGCCTGATCACGCAGCAAGGTGTGCATGGAAGTGTGAGTTGGAGTGAAGTGGTATACAGGGGTTGATTTTCTGTTTGTGGTCTGAACCAGGGCACATAAAGCAGCCAGTGGAAACCATGGAAAGGTCTATGGGGCCTGGTTGTAATTAGGAGGCTGTGGTTTTGGTGCATTACTCATGACAGGTAGGGATTGGATGTGAGTGTATGAGGCCTTTTCTTCCTCTTTTCCTGGTGCTACCTCACTAATATGGGAGAAAGCAAATAAGTATGCTGTAATTAATTGTTGAAAAACAGAATTGTTAACCTCTTAACTCCTCACTTAGGTTTCTTTTCCAACCCTATGAATCTCTACAGTTTTTGAAGTTGTTTGAAAATGTATTTAACCCAGCAAATTCAAATGAATTCATATAATAATAATAAAAAAATCCCATCAGAAGTACATGTTGTCCATTATCATTTTGATATTCTGATAACATGTCAAATATTTTTTATGATTAAACACATGCTAAAAAGTGGATGAGTAAGGCCTGAGTGTCAAGTTGAGTCATCACTGAGCACATTTTATAATTCAATTTGCATACATTGAAAACTTTGTGGATGGTTGTTGTTATATTTTATCTTATACTTTATCATGACTCTTTTCTTGGTTCAATCAGGCTATTATTTCATTGCTGATTATTTCATAACAGCAAAATTATAAAACTGTGAGTACCAGATGCAGTTTTGTGAAGGTCAGGTGGGCACTGGCAACACTGTCTCCACTTATGCCAGACCTGTCTCATCTTGGTCAACTTTCAGTGCTGGAAGAGAGGATGTCAGTAAAATTACTTTCAGTACGATCCAAAAACAGATCATTATTTTCAAATAATTCAGGGTGATCTGCCTGGTCTTCTATTTTTTTTTTCTTTTATCTGTTGAAGGCTCCAGTCACAGACAAAAGTCCACATCAAGGCCGGGCTTTAATTGAAATATAGAGAGAATTATGAAAGGGAAAAAGGAAAGACAAAGGAAAGTAATAATGAATTTTGGAGGAAGTGAAAAACTTGTCTTTCAAAATGTGCCAGGTCTTAGTCATTGGGAAAGACATGAGAAGGTAGAGAGTTCCAAAACTTCGAGGTGGCCACACAGTAATCATGTGACACATGAGCTTGTCGAGTATTGCATGGTCTAGCTAGTGGTGGGGGGCAGCACACAAGCAGCCAGCTCTCAGGAGCAAAAACCAAAGTAATACCTATATAAGAGGAAAGTGAACCAACATCGCGGAGGGTCAAGTTTGGAAGTTAATGTGGGACAGTTTATAAGTTGGACCACTTCCGACTCAACTCTGTCAAGTAAGGATGCAGAGATAGAACCACCCCATATGTGAGAGCGTATTCCACACAAGGATGAATCAGTTCTTTGCATAAACAGAACAACTGTTCATAAAAAAAGAAGTTTCAACATCTAAACAGGACACCCAGTTTCTTGAAAGGCAGACTTAGCCATTCCTGTAATGTGGGGTTTTCAAGAAAGAGTGGATGTTACAGTAATACCAAGTATGTTCATTGAGTCAAGAGGGGGAATTACAGAACCGTCAAAGGAGAAACAAGAGTTGTGAGGAGTTTTCGATAGAGAGATGGATAAACACGATCTTGGAGGCATTAAACTTAACTAGGTTTCGTTTACCCTACTGAGATATCCTGTCCAAGTCTGAGTTATTAAGGAAGCTGTGTCAAGATGAGATGCAAATCGAGTGAGAGAAGAAGGAGCAGAACTGAAGGATGTGGATGAATCCAGTGTTGAGTCGTCAGCATATGAGTGCATTTGTTTATTTGTGGAAGTGAGAGGAAATCATTGAAAAAAGGAGAAAAAGGGTAGGGAACAGGACAGAAACTTGAAGGAAACCACTGTTGAAGGGGAAAAGGGGAGAGGCTGATCCATTAGCAACCACAGAGGGAGATCGGCTGGAGAGGAGGCTAGATATGAAGGAGCAAAGTGAGGAAGGGAAACCAAAAGATTTGAGCATAGGAATGAGACCCCAATGCCACATCCTGTGAAAAGTGAAAAGTTTTGGATATGTCAAGGGCAACTACACAAAGTATTCCAAAATCTTTCTGGGCTGATGACCAGATATTAGTAAGAAAGGAAATACTGTCACCAGTGGATCTCGTTTTATGGAAGACATACTGGTGATTAGAGAGAAGACTTTGAGTTTCGAGGCATCTAAGGCTATGAGAGTTGAGGAGGGATTCAGAGGCTTTGGAAATGGTAGATGTCAAAGTAATAGGACGATTCTTAGGAGGGTCAGAATGGTCAGCCTCCTTAGGGATGGAATGTATCAATGTATGCTTCCAAGGAGAAGGAAAGATTTTGGTTTTTAAACAGAAACAGTTGAACATGCAAGTACAAGTGCAAGTTCAGGGGCACAGTCTTTCAGTACATGGGGATAGATACCATCAAGACCATAAGCCTTGCTTGTGTCCACAGAGAGAAGTGCTTTTTGTACAGTCTGAAGAGATTATGGGTAGGGGCATAAGATTAGTAAGAGGAGCATCAGGGGGTGAAGGATTGGTAGAGTCATCCAAGGTATTATAGAGGAGAAACGGGACCCAAAGAGAGTTACTTTGTCTATGGGAGAGACACCTAGGGTACTTTCTCTCAGTTTCCTTCCTAGAAAACTCAAGAGAATTCGTTGTCACTGCATGACTGGAGGATGACTGACTGCGAGAAGAAATTATTGCATATGGTCTCAAACTTGCCCTCAAGATTTATGCCCTATTGGCATGACAGGCATGGGAGACTCTGTAAAATATTGGCACTAAAATCAAAAGAAACAACAAGCTCAAAAAGAAAATATTACTTTGATCATTTAGGACCAAGATTATTCAACGCAGCACCTGTGGACACTAGAAACACTGTGATATATATTGCTGCAAAATTTAAAAGGGCCCAGGATAAATATTAACAGTATGTACTTGACCTAGCAGACTTTGATGAATGTGTGGGCCTGTGGTCTGTGGCTTTAAACATTTTGGTCAACTAATGTCCCATCTCAGCAACTTGGGCCTAGCATAAAACTGTTGGGGTAGAAGAGCCCCAAAAGTGTATGCTTCATATATGTCACAGTTGGAGAAAAAGCTGCTCCTTGGGTAACCCTAGTACAAAATGTGAAGGTTTGGGAGGTGAAATTGGTTAACCACTCTTTATCATTTTTGTGGAGGTTGGTGACAAGCATCTTTTGTGTGAAAATGTGTCATGAAAGTGTCAAATGCTTTATTGTTATTTATATTGCCACTTATAGTGTAAGAGGGGGTTGTTGTTGGTTGAAGCTATACAGGATGTGTGAGGTCCATATGCAGAGTAGAAGTGGAGTGATTGATTGTAAGGCATGCTCTGTGAGTGAGAGAGGTACATCTTGCTTGATTCTGTTGTGGGTCATTATTTTGAAGAATTTGGATATTGTTGACAGTAGTGATATAGGGCAATAGAAGGAGCGGGAGTTACAGGGCTTAGAGACTTTCAGGATGGCTCACTACGTTAGCAAGTTTTGTTGTGCAGCTGGGAATAGTTGGAAGAATTTGTGAGTGCTTGAATTCATTTGGACCAGAGTGTTTTATATTAAAGTTTGGTGTATTATCAAACTGTTTATTTCCATGGGTTACAGCCTTGATGCTGAAGTTTTCTGGATCAGGAAGTGTCAGTTATAACAGAAATGTTGTTATTGAAGGAAATGATTAAGATTGATTGGCTGTGTTCATTATATGTATACAACTGGGATGGTGTTAATGAAGGAAATTATTAAGATTGATTGGCTCTGCTCATTATATGTACTGATTGATTGATGATGCTTAATATATACATATGACTAATGAAAATTTAGATTTTCAGCTTCAACCGACTGGATCTGCCTCCATACTAATCTTATAATGAACTGTGTGAAAAGCTCATAAAGGCCATCGAGGGCACAGTGGATTTTGCTGGTGTAGATTAATTAATTACACCTTCTAGAATCTTGTTTTGATCATTGATGGAAAATGAACAAGGAGAAGTAGGAAACGTTATAGGAGCATGATATATGTACTAAAATGAGAATGTGGCTAATAGGTACACTAATTGAAAAAAAAAAGTTTTGATAGATCAATTTGACATAGCAGGAAGTTGCCAAACTGCAAGCTGGGAAACTTTCAAGGACAGCTCAGCTAAATGTGTTTGATACAAATTTAGTGTGGAATTATTTAATAAAAGTAATTATGGGGGATCACTGGGACTACATAATGCAGAAGTGACAGGAAAATGCAAGTGTAAGGACAGAAATTTCTGTCAGTTTGCCCTGAATTCTCATAAAAATTCTATTTCAATTCTCAACAGCTATAAGATCAGTTTCATACCTTAATCTCTTGTTATTTGGTAGTACACTATAGATTTTCTTCCTTGTTTGGTACAAGGTTAGTGATCCATATTATAGCATTTTATTGAGAAATAGGTATATGAATAAGGCTACATTTTATAAGTGAATTGGACAGTGAAATACTAGCCTCATTGTTATTAATGTCAAGACTTTTACATTTTGAGATATAATTGTCATATTATTTAGCTGTTGTTAGCATGGCTCTTTAGGCTTGTATATGTCCCATAGTTTAGTTGAGGGGTTTTGTATGTGGGTGAATGTATGTGCATGAGTCTGTGATTGGTTTTCTTTGTGTGTATTTTAGCCCATGTTGAGAGATATACATATCATGCATGTTGTATGCAGTCATGACTTGCATGTATATGTGCATGGTTATGTGTGTGTGTGCATCTTTGTACATATTTGTGTGTACATATTTTTGTGTATGCAAGAATATATGTGAGCATGTATGGGCCACATATATCTATATGTGCATGTGCTCACTCATACATATGTTTATTATTATTATTATTATTATTATTATGAATGATCGCTGTTTCCCGCGTCAGCGAGATAGCGCCAGGAAACAGATGAAGAAAGACCCATCCCCCACATACACACATATGTACATACATGCACATATATGCACAGTACATATATATATATATATATATACATACCAACATATACATATATACACACATACACATACACATGCATATACACATGTACATATTTACACTTGTTCACCCCCATCCATTCCCGACGCCACCCCGCCCCACAGGAAACAGCATTGCCACCCCCCGCACCGGCGAGGTAGCGTCAGGAAACAGATGAAACGGCCACATTCGCTCACACTCAGTCTCTAGCTGTCATGTTGTAATGCACCGAAACCACAACTCCCTTTCCACATCCAGGCCCCACAGCGTGGTTTACCCCAGACGCTTCACATGCCCTGGTTCAGTCCATTGACAGCACGTCGACCCCGGTATACCACATCGTTCC